>JASDQU010440008.1:0-11344 GCA_032191745.1 Picea mariana | reverse complement strand
TTACTAATTGCAATCTGTAAGTGAAGTTTGTCGTGATTATCTTTATCTTTTTACGCTGTCCCATTTCCGTAAAGGAATGACTCAACAGGATGTCTCCCTGTCAAAGTAAGTTGTTTTAGAAATAAAACATTTCTAGAGATGAATAAGGACAGTGCTCAAAAAATTCTGATGAGGTATGAAAATATAAAAAAATATATCAAGATTTTTTAGTGTCACCCCGCTCAGCCATTTACAGAAAGAAAAACAAAATAAAATATCAATAAGAGTTGTGGGAAGTGTTTGTAAACCCGTCGGGATACTGAACAGGTCCGCTGGAAGTGGGGCAATGCAAGCATGGCGCCAAGACAACTTCGTCGGGGTACTGAACAGGCTTGCTGGCAGCGAAGCAATGTCGGGTAAATGAAAAACTAAAAAATTACATGAAACCTCTTTTAAAGTCCTTATTCTAATCTAGAGCTTCTTGACAGGATAAAGATGTCCGAGTGGGTTAAATGGCAACCCTGTCGAGGCTATGGACGCCTACTGGCAGCAGTGGCCATGCCAACAGTATTGAAGATTCTATCATAAAAATCATGGCTTGCTGATCTTTAAGACTGTTATTGCTTTGCATCTTTTAAAACTTCGCTGAAAAAGATAAGTGATGATGATGAAGTACAGTTTTTCTGTTTGTTGTTTTGAGTTGAATTTTTCTTAACATCCTGATCTGAATTCATTACTTTCACAGAGATAACTGCTTCACCCAGTGTGTCGCCATTGTTGGCAGCCAACCCATTTTTTTTTATTACTCTCAAAAAGCTGCCTACACCCCTTGCGGTATCATGACAAATCATTGTCGCATTGTGCTAATAGACATTTGTCTCATTTTTGCAACCATTACAATTCAATTTCGACTCAGTTTTCACAACTGCAAGTGTGAAAATACCTCTTTCGTTGATTAGACTGTCGTCGTCTTTGGTTGATTTGTTGGTTGATACTTGATCACTGGTTTATCATATGATTGCTAAAGTTTTTATCAGACTTATGTTCTTGATCATTATCTTACCTTGATTGTGCATTTGGATATATTTCACTGTTAAATCTTTGGGCATGAAATTTATTGGTCTTATTTATGAAAATTATAATGGATCTGGTCATATTGCTTTTATCCTTGCTATGGGCTTTCACTCGATTCTTATATGAAAAATTTTTATTGCATGGCTCTAAGACTTTGGAATACAAACACATATGGTATGCACCACATACATTGGCAAGTTCATAAAAGTATGATAGCAATGGTTTCAAGGCGCATGAGTTAATCTTATTCGATTTTACAAATCGATACTTGGCATACTATGTTTGCAAAGATTGGATTATACGATGAATGATATAACCCCGAGCTGTATGTTAGCACTAAACCCTGTGATTAAGTGATTGAATAAACGGTGGAATTGGCACGTTGAATCGGTGATTAATACTGGTACTGTGTTGGTTTTAAACTTAACACTTGGCACGTTGATATCATGTGATGTACTGGTTCTGACCTGGATAATGGCACGTAGAAGTGGTGATTCACCAACTCGCTGATCGATACATTTGTTTTAATGATTATGGTTTTAAACAGCTCGGAGGAGGCTCATTAATGAAATACGTGGTGATACTAAACCCACCACCCTCGCACGCCTGGAGCTGTTTTCGGTCTCATACAGCATTCAAACTATGCAAACCCTATCGTAATTCACTCTGTGCAGTGCATTTGGTGTGAGACCTACCATGACCAGGGGTTATGGCTCCTGTAGTGAGGGCTGAACCTAATGGCAGCCAAGCGTTGTTAACTTTCGATGGTGCATACGCAGACCTCGAAGAATTCGGGTGGCTTTCGTTTATACGGAAGTTCGATGGTTTTAATATCCTTGTTGCTCGGCAATTCGCACTATCATTTGATGGCTATAGAGCCAAAGTCGGAGACCTCCAGTTGGAAATCACCAAGCAGTCTCTCAGCCTGGCGACTAGTCTACCTGTTAAGGGAGAAAAGTGGTCCAAAAGCTATAAGGTAAATGATATCCCATGGAGATTGTTGTTTCGTTCTCGGACAGTAAGGTCATGTAGCAGAGGACTACCAGCGAAGATGTTAAAACCTCGCTGGTACGATCTATTGATGATCCTTAAGCAGTTCGTAACGTGCGAAGGCAGGTATGGATTTGTTTTTCTGTTTCATCTACGTTTGCTGATGGTGTTTATGGGTTTTGAGTTAAGCTTGCCACATTATCTACACCGAAGCTTATTTAAAATGGCTAAGAAGTATAAGCGAAGTCAGGCTAATACTAGCCTTTTTCATGTTGGGTTGATTAAAATGCTGGTCGTTTATGAACTGGGTTTATGACGAGATTCTTGGCCCGATTTCCTCAACCGCAACGGTTTTGAGGAATCAAACCCTCCTCCAATTGATAAGCCTGTGGTATCTGTGAATAAATCTACCCCTGTTCCCTACAGTGTTTTACTACCTAAAACCGAACCTGACTTACCTTTGAATTCGCCTATGGCCATGACTAAAGTGGCTAAGACCATAACCACGAAGGCTAGGGCGAAGACTGCTGCTAGAAACAAGAGAAATTCAAGGATGATCTCTCGCATGGAGAGAAATAAGTCCAAGCCTCCTGCCAAGACAGAAGCCATCACGATCAGTGAGGACTCTGACTCAAGCATCAAACGTTTTCTCGTTGAAGAAGGTTGCTATGGTGAGGAAACTCCTTGTGATTTCGTTGATAAATTACCTCCGTGTCTTAGGGGTAACCCTGACTATCCAGGTATCAAGTCACCTTTTCAAACCCCTGGTGAATCATCAAACCCTCCTTCTGCTCAACATGTTACTACACCCTGTGACCAGTGCGGACTGTGGTTAGAAAGGTACTATTTGGACGTTCCAAAGCTGCAATCCAAGATTCAGGATTTGGAGAACTAGGTAGCTAAGCTCACTAGTCGGAATGATAAGGGGCAACCTAATGATAAAAATCAACGAACTACTGGATCAATCTTGTTTAAAAATGTTGAGTCTGTGACTGCAATTGTTAATTCCAAGTTGACATAACTCGAGCAGCTGTCATGGTATAATCTTCCCTCTTTTGTGCAACGTTTTCACGAGCTCTGTCTATATGGTTGATTTGCTCTGTTATGCATAAGTTTTGATTTTAGATTTCCGAATGGTTGTGGTTAGATTTGGTTGGATTGACCATAATTTGATTTGGAAATATTGTTATTTGAAATCTGTTCTATTTTGAAGCACAAATGATATCTCTGTTCGATTTGATTAATCTTGTGCGATACGATGAACCAATTGTTGATTGTGTTAACTATAATTTCTATATTGGGACCGATTCGTATGTTATTTGTTTCATGATCAAATTTCGAATGGATAATTATTGATACGATGTGAGTTGTATTCCGATGATAACAACTGTTTATTTCAATTACAGGAATGGATTAATGCATCGAATCTTTTGATTGGTGTCTATAATGTCTCGTTTGATGACTCTGTCAAAACCCTATGATCTAACGTGATGATTATTGATTCGATACTTATGGAAATAGTCCTATTACATTGGAAGCAATTCATGTATTGTGTTTTTAATAGACTGATATCGATCTGCTTCTATGTTTCTAATTAGGCAATTACAGTTATGAGTGTACCTATGGATTATTTAGGACATAACGAATGAGGACTGTAATTGGATTTTGTAGACACAGTGATGTGTGAAATCGTTAATGCTTTCTATGTTTGTAAGGATATGAATCTCATGCTTTTGATAATGATTACCCCACACAATCTGGTTTGTCATTGATAGCATTCTTGGAACATTCCTGTTATGATTTGATTCGATTGGAGAAACAGGGTATTCCTATTTTTGTATCAATTATATCTCTGTTCCGATTATGTTTTGATTCGGTTTTATTTGATCTAATCGTTAGTAATATGTTGATTATTGCTAAGTGATTAGGTGCGATTTGATTTGATTTGTATCTGGTCATTTTACTATTTTAGACCAGCTACAGAATCAAACGATTCTGTAGCTGAGTCTACAGAGTCAACTTTGTTGTTATTTTTGAATAAAACAATCTTCTAACTTGATTCTGGTGTCTATTGNAGGGTAATTCGAATTTGCAATGGATACTATGGGAAGCTAGGGGATGGTCTACAGATTTTACTTGTTTTTTAGTCACTTAGTTTAAGAGATTTTAGGGATTATTCCCAGATTTTGTAAACTGTTTACTATTATTCACAAGGGTGTTTTGCCTTGTGAAAAACTTATTTAAACCTATGGTTTTGTGATAAGAAGGAATCCTCGGTTGGGGAGAACAAGGATATGTGATATTAATTCAAACTGGTGCAGAATTGATGCGCTGTTATAGCCTTTGCTTTTCAATACATTGACACTTTGTTCTACGTTTTGTATATCATATTGTGTCTGGTTTAGTATCACCTTGTTGTCTAAATCAAATTCAAGTGATATAATTTGTTATTATGATGCATACCTTGTTACTTCCAATTTGGTAAAAGATATAACAGTTTAAGGATTCAGTTTATGAACGATAGCCTTGTCTTCTTTATGAATTGGATTATCATATATGAATTTGTTGTATTGTAGGTTTCCCTCTTACATAAATTCATAATCTGAAAACTGTTATGATTTCTTTTATGTCTTGTTTGTCCTGTAACTTACTTCAGGAAGCGTTATAGCTGATCCCTTGCGAGAAGCTTAAGGGCTAAATGGTGTGAACTTCTTCCTCCAACCTGCTTACGAAGTCATCTTACACAGGGTAAACTTGGGGCGTATCTAGGTTAATTAGTTAGATGTTTATTGTTTTAATTAACTAGTAGTTTAGTTAGATTTAGAATAGATTATTTAATTTTTGTTAGCTTTCTTTCTGTTTTATAAATATAAAAAGACAAAAATAAATCCTTCGCTGTATTAGGGCAGCGAACACATGAGTTTAGCAGGTTTTAATCAAATCTGTAATTTGTTCATATTATATATTTGTGAATAAAGAACGATTGCAGCTGATAATTAAGTAGTCGATTTGAGTTATTACGATCATAGTTAGTATTTAGTAGATAGAATAGTTAGCATAGTTTATAATTAGTTTAGTATAGTTTAGTTAAGTTTATTTTATTAGTTTCTAGTTTCCTCTAATTTAGTTTGGTTTCTTTTTATTTAGTTAGTTAGTTTATTTTAGTTTGTTTTATTAGTTTCTAGTTTCTTTAGTTTAGATCATTTAGCTCAGATCACTTTCTCTTTGGTTTCCTTACGAGACCTCATAGCGGCCAATGAAGCCGTTAAAATCGTCAGGGTGTTCCATACCAAACGGCTTGGGTTATTTAGACAACCCCGGACCGGTTCCACTCTCCCAGTTGACGGATGGACTGTTTCGCCCGTCAACAGTTCCCCACATTTATAACTTTCCCTCATAAAAGGCATGTACAAGAAGGTGTGATAATTTGTATTAATAAAATCATAATGTTCTAAATGTTTCAGGAGATTCAGATGTTTTTATATTTTCTCCAACAAATCAAGAGCGATCATTCATTCAAAGTGCACTATTTATGTTCATGTTCACATATTTTGTCTTGTATCGAGCATTTGTCCATGGTAGTTGCTTTGATTTCAGAAACAAAAAAAAAAACATGGATAAAAATATGACATCCTTTTGCAGTCCCTAATTGAAATTCCATTCCGAGTAGTGAAGAAAATATATACATCTCCCCCACTTGAACCCGTCCTCCTCCAATATTTCTGGAATGGAGCGATCGGTGTTTTCGCTGTGGACGCCTCTATTTTAGGTTTGAGAGGATGGACCATTTTCTATGCTTATTTGCACTCTTGGCGCATGATCGTTTCCTTGGAGAGGAATTTGTAGCGTAAAGGAATTTGCAGAGATGGAGTTTCCACTTGGAGAAACTTATCTCAATGAAGAATAAATTGGATGGCCCGAATTTCATCAATTGGAAATTCAAAATGAAGACCTTGATGGAAGGTTATGGTGTATGGGTGATCGTGAAAGGGGATGAAGCGTGACCGATGCGTTTGAAAGTATGATAGCGGCAAGAATCAATGATTGGGTTAAGCGGGAGAAGAAAGCCAATGTATTATTACGAATGTTTGTGAAAGATAATATAATTCCTCGCATTAGAGAGGATAATACTTTTAAAAAAACCTGGAAAGAACTTAAATATTTGTATGAGACAAATGAAGAGTAAATTGCTAAGCATTAAAATGGATATAAATGAGTTTGTTAGTAGTTTTCTTGGGCGAATTAAAGACATGAAAGATAAATTGGGAGATTAGGAGAAAAATGGTCAAACATTGATCTTGTCACAATTCCCCTAAATGGAATGCTAGAGGACTATAAAATGTTTATAGCAGGCCTTGCAGCAAGAGAGGAATCTCCTACCTTTGAGGAATTGACAGGTATATTGGTACAAGAAGAAGAGATGCCCATGAATTTGAAGTAGAATTTGAAGCCTCGAAATTCAAAATTAGCACTATTGACAAAGAAGAGGCTCCCTAAAAGGAAACCGGGAGAAGGAGGCATAGGAGGAAGTTCATTTTAGAGGAAGTCATTGCCAAATCCAAATCAAGGTATTCCATCTAATATAAATGAACCTAAGTGTTTCTATTGTGGTAGGACTAGGCATGTTGCTATAGAATGTTATAAGAATAAAAACAATSAGGCTAAGCATAAAAATAGAAAACATCCATGACATTTTTCATAAGAAAACCCAAATTTTGATTCAWAAGATCTGAGATTGTTTGTGTCTAATGTTGCATTTTMTGCTTAAACTGATGATGTTGACGCATGGTTTGTTGATTATGGAGCTTCAATTCACATGACACGTAACAAGAATTGGTATATAAACTTTAAAGAAACACATAATGGTGCCCCATATTTATCTTGCAGATGATCGTTCCTATCAAATCAAGGGATATGGAGATATTCTAGTAACACTTCTAAATGATACTGTCAAACACATTCGCAATGTTGTGTATGTTCGCGACCCAAAAAAAAACTTGATTTTTGTGTCCATAATTACATATCAGAATTTAAAGGTCGAACTCTTCAAGACACATTGTATAGTGAAGGACTTGCGGGATCATTACATAATTGTTTCCTCAGGAGTCAGAGTTGGAGGTCTATACAAACTTGATGTCAYGAACAAGAAACTTCTGCAACTATGGCTATAGAAACTCTTTGGCACCAAAGGTATGGTTACATTAATTATCATGATTTGTTGTTATTACAAAAACAAAGTATGGTTGAAGGACTCCCTATGTTGAAGAATGAATATGTTTCTTGTGAAGGTTGTGCATTAGGAAAGATGCACAGAGAAGAATGAATATGTTTCTAATTCTAATAGGAGAAAGAAAGATGTATTAGAACTTATACATATTGATGTTTGTSGACCAATGCAGACAAGGTCCTTAGGTGGTGCTTTTTATTTTTTTCTATTTATGGATGASTGCACAAGATACACATGGGTTTATTTCCTTAGAAAAAAGAGTGATGTTCTTGAATACTTCAAGGAATTTAAAAACATGGTGGAGAAGAAAACAAGAAAGTCCATCAAAATCCTTCGTTGAGATCAAGGGGGAGAGTACAGATTTGGGAACTTCATCAAGCATTGCAAAGACAATGGAATAGTACAACAATTTACAGTACCCCACACTCCACTGCAGAACAAAGTTGCAAAAAGGAAAAAACTAAACTCTGGTGGAGTGTGCACAAAGTATGATGAAAGGTAAGAATCTCTCGTTTTTATTTAAAGAATAGAAGTCCARCAAGGTGTTTGTATCATAAAACGTCTTTCGAAGCCTTGTATGATTCTAAAACAACGGTTAATAATTTGAGGATATTTGYGTGTAAAGCTTTTGTAGATATTCCAAAAGAGAACAGGAAGAAGCTTGATGCTAAAGCTATCAAATATATTTTTATAGGATATTGTTCAGAATTTAAAGCATATAAATTGTTTGATCCATCTACTCACAAAGTGTTTTCAAGTAGAGATGTAATTTTCCATGAGAAGGCAAAACGAAATAATGAAGACAAAAGTCATGAAGGATGTCATGTACTTCCTGAAGATGAAGAGGTCAAAGAAGAGAAGCATCGGCAGGAAAAGGCAACCAGTGACATGGATACATCTAGACATGGATACATCTAGCAATGAAGAAGAATCTTCACAAAACAGAGAATAAGTCACCAGCCAATTGAGAAGATATTCAGAGCAGGTTCGTCCAAAACTATAAAGATTATTCCTTGACGAGTAGTATTTCAAATGGCATAAAACCCATGAGTTTTGATGAAGCTAATTAACATGGAGAGTGGAGAAAAGAAATGGCGGAAGAATATGACTCTATAATGAAAAACAAAACATGGGAATTGACTGAATTGCCTAAAGATAAAAATTCCATAGGATGTAAATTGATATACAAACCTAGATTCAAAGCAGATGGTAGTATAGATAAATATAAATCCATATTGGTGGCAAAAGGGTATTCACAAAAGGAGGGCATTGATTATGTAGAAACATTTGCACTAGTAACTAAATTAAACATTATAAGATTGTTAATTACATTAGCTACATAATACCAATGGAAGCTTCACCAATTAGATGTAAAATTTTCTTTTTTGAATGGTGAGTTAAAGGAGGAGGTTTACCTTACTCAAATAGAAGGGTTTGTGAAAAGTGGTCAAGAACATTTAGTTTGTAAATTAAAGAAAGCATTGTATGGACTGAAACATGCACCTATGTCATGGTTTGAAAAGATAGATTCATTCTTTCTTCAGCAGGGTTTTATGGGGAGCAAAAATGATCCAAATCTGTATATCAAATTTGATGAAAAGGGGCATGCTCTATTGATTTTCTTATATGTTGGTGATTTAATAATTATAGGAAACTTAGAAAAATTGAGTAGTTGAATTAAGAAGAAGATGTTACAGAGATTTCAAATAAAAGATCTTGGTGAGTTACATTACTGCCTAGGTCTTTAAGTTTGGAGAAATGTTGGTCAAACCTTTGTGTCTCAAGGAAAATATGTGAGAGAAGTACTTAAGAAGTTTAAAATGTATCAGTGTAAACTTTCTTATGTTTCAATGCAACAGAACATGAAACTTTACATGATGGTTGGAAGAAGGTAAATGGCACAATGTATAGATAGATGGTGGGAAGCTTGAACTATCTAACTACAACCAGTCCTAACATACCATATTATGTTAGTGTGTTAAGTCAGTTTATGGAAAAACCTCTAGAAAACCATTCGAATGCAGTGAAAGGGGTACTCAAGTATCTCAAAGGCACAATTGATTATGGTATTAAATATACTGATTCATTCGGTGTTGAGTTGACAAGTTACTCAGATTCTGGGCTTGCAATCTTGTTGATCGAAGACCGGATTGTTTCATGGGGCAGTAAGAAGCAACCTACTGTATCTTTGTCATCCATTGACGCAGAATATAAAACATTGTGTGAAACAACTTGTGAAGTTGTTTGGTTTTGAAGACTACTTCAAGATGTTGAAGAAGAACAAAGGAAATCTACTATAATCAAATGTGATTACCAGAGCTCAATCAAGTTGGCAAATAATCGAGTTTACCATTCAAGGACAAAACATGTTGATACTGAGTTTCATTTTGTTCTAGAAAAGATGCACTCTCATGACATTTATTTATTGTATTGTAATACTAGTGAAAATGTTGCTGATATTTTCACTAAGTCTTTTGAGAAGATAAAACTTAAACTATTTAGAGATATGTTAAGTGTGGATGTCAATCCTTTTTCCATTAAAGGGGACACAAAAAAATAATAAAGACTCCTCTAAACAAAATAATAGTTCCAACCGTCTAAACTGAATGTCATCATATATAATGTACTCCTCATTGATTAAATGAATGCAATGTAACTTTGCTCTGATGGCCTCGAGGTATTGCCTCACGTGAGAGAAGCCAATTTCATTCTTTCTTTCTATTTTCAAGTATTTCAGCCCACAAACCTGCAACTTCCAACCTCTTGACGTTAGCCTGAAAGTCTAGATCACGTCTTTTCTTGTTTTTGAAAGCATCGTAGTAAAAGGCCCATCATCAAACATTTTCTACGATACTATTCTAGTTGATCGATGCCTTCTATATTAATTCCCTCTGCGGCTCCTGAGTCTGTCCGCCCATTAATGTGATATTATATACACAATCCAACAAGTCATTAGTAAATAATATTGTTGCTTAAACTGCAGAAGAATGTATATATTGAGTGAATTGATAATATACCTTGGCTCAGAATTCGAAGAACCTGAAATGAACTCCATGTTCTGAAATGAACGGATAGATTTCCTTTGCTATTTTTCGTATTGGTAAAGTTTTGGTGTAAATGATAAAGGGCTGTTTGTTTGATGGATACTTTAGCGACAAAAACATGTATAAGTCAACATTTAAAACTACAAATTCAATAAAGCTGGTAAGCATCAAATTTTTTTATAAATTTCAAAAAGCCTTTGAATAAAGTCATTGCTTATTGAAGATGTTTAGATGCGCCCATGAACTGTAGTCGTCCACATAATTATTGATAATTTTGATACCTTGTACTGTCAGAAAGTACCTTCTAAATTATTGATAACTTGGGAGATTTTTCTTCTAAATTTCAAAAAGCCTTTGAATAGAGTTTTTTTGTGTTTATGTTTGCTTAGTGTAGAAGATTTTTAGATGCGACCATGAACTCTAGTCGTCGACACAATTATTGATAAGTTTGATACCTCGTAGATGTGGGAACCTTCGGGGAAGTTTACATGAGAAAGTTAAAGTACGAGACATTTACACCATGAATAATGTTGCATCTAGATCATTTTCCTTCGTTGAATAGGTTTAGAATTATTTTTGTTTATCTTTGCTTATTGCATAACGTTTCTAGATACTACCATGAACTCTAGTGATCGACAAGCTTTTGGAGTGATCGACAAGCTTTTGAACTCTAGTCTAGTCTAGAATTATTTACATTTGAACTCATTTTGTGTGACTTGGGTACAAGATAAGGGAAGCTTGTCATCACTTCAGAAGTAAGGAAGAAAGGCAATGAAGTCTTCCCTGTAGCTTTTACATAGGAAAATCTTCAAGCATGGAATTTTGTGATAAATTTGGGTTTTCTTAGTTCCTTGAGATATTGAATACGAAATGTAGGTGTTTTGTTTGTGTTCAAATCAAATGATAAAATTGTGTATATGAATTTATGTTGTTTAAAATCATTGCATTTTCCTATGGTATGGTTAGTGGTACTTCCATGCAAGTTTTATGTGAACTTTTGTTGCATATCTTTAACAACGAGTTTAGGTTC
>JASDQU010440007.1:32739-54280 GCA_032191745.1 Picea mariana | reverse complement strand
GACTTGAACATTTAAGTGGGGTAAAAGGAGGTTTCCCCCTCGAAGAGGCTTATTATCTGAGATTATCTCTTTTTCAAGGCGTTGAGTACTTTTCCTGAGGTTTTTCTATGCTATATTGATGTTTGGTTCTTAACATTGTTGATGGTTAATAAATGAATATGTAGGGTAATTGACGATTGCTTTTGTCATGGCTAAATTCTCATTGGATTGTTTAATCCATACCTTTCACTTTGCTATTGAGATTAGTGTTGAGCTTATACCGCTTGAATTGTCCTTTGTTGTCAAGTGCCATCGAGATATCATACGACACTAGAGACATTCACACAACCACCAACACTATGTTTGAGTTTTCATAGATTTAAAATATGGTTTTCTTGCTTTCATAGATTAAGAAATAGTTTTGTTGCTTTCATAGATTAAAAGAATAGTTTCCTGCTTTCATAGATCATAATATATAGTTTCTTGCTTTCATAGATTAGAGTATAGTTTTATTGCTGTTGTAGGATAGATAGTCTTTTGCTTTGATAGATCAGATGAGTAGTTTTCTTATCATAGATTAAAGGTTAGTTGCTAGTCTTTCTTGCTTTCAATAAAATAGATTTCCTTTCATGAATTAGAGATAGTTTTGAAATTTGATTTAAGAACATAGTCCACTTGCCTCTTAGGCTAGATGGTTGTTCAATGAGAAGTTTTTATTTTGATTACTTGCAGTAGAAGTTATCTTAGAGTAGTTAGTTGTCTTTGCTTATTTTCTTTAATAGGTTAGTTAGTTGTCTTTTCTTACTTGCTTTAATAGGTTAGTTAGTTGTCTTTGCTTGCTTGTTTATTTTCTTTAGTAGAATAGTTTCTTGCTTGTTTATTTACTTGCTTTCATAGGGTAGTTGCTCATTGAATTTAGGTTGGCAATTTAAAGTAGCTTTCTTTGGTTATTTTCTTATGGTTAATAGTTGTTTTTGCTTATTGTCGAACTAGTTTGCTTTACATAGAGTTTTTACTTGCTTTTCTTAGAATTATCCATCAATCCTTGGCCCAAAAGTACTTAGGTTACATAGTTTTAATTTGCTTATTAGGGTTTACTCATTAGATAAGTTTGCTTGAGTAGATTAGCCTTAGATAGATATCTCCCTTAGTTAAGCTATACTCCTACCAACCCTTCTACCTTTGACATATATTTTTCTACAACTCTAAGTTTACTTACAGTTGACAATTTAATTGAGGGTTTTTAGTGTGTTTTTAGTGCATATATAACACCCATCATTTTTGGCATCGTTGCTGGGGAGTTGTCTTAAGGTAAGAAGTAGTTAGGAAATAGATCATCCTTAGACCTTATAATTAGCTTGGTGGCGGGGGAGCTTTAAGACGAGAGGTAAGAACATGCGCATCTACTGTAACAGGTTCCCCCAAACCGAATAGTAGTTTTTATTTTTGTTTTTGTTTAGGAATAGACCTAGAAACCAAATGGTAGCTTTTTCTTTATTTCATGAATAGGCCTAGAGATCCACAAGGTAGATACATTAAATCTAAATCAGACCTTTCAACCAAGGTTCCTTCCGATCTCTTTGGGGGAAGGAACGTTCCACTTATAAAATCCACAGACTGACACTGAAAAACAGAAGCTAGCTCAACTCAAAGAGATAAAATAGTCTCTGAAGAGACTAACACAGGGAGCACTATAGAACAAGAAATTCAAGCATCAATTATATTAGGACAGGAGGCAAGACCACTTGAGCCTTCCATAGAACCAAACAATACAACCTTTTCTTTTACACCACCACCAGGAGATCCTAATTTTGAGGACATCATAGACCCTAAATAGGTGAATCTCTTGTTTGGTAGTTTAGTCGATATAATCATCTCTCAAATTGACATAGAAACTTTGGCACCAATAGTCTCAACTGGCTCAAGTAGAGTCTCAGACATCCAATCCATAGGACGACCTTTCCATCAAAGGGAAACCTTGTTCTCTTCAAAGATAAAACCACCTAGGTACTCTCTTTTTGGAAATCAAGCCAATATGGATGATCAGGAAGACCATAACAATGTAAGACATGGGGAGGAAGAAGAAATTGGAAACCAAACCAAAACTACCTTCGGGTTTCCGATTTTAGACACCACTCCAAATGTCAACATGAAGAATATTCCTCTCTCAGTACTGCCTACCTTTTATGGTAAAAACAGTGAAGATCCAGACACCTTCCTATTTGAATTTGACATCTTGTGTAGGAGCTAAAACTACATACAGGATGCCTAGAAATTAAAACTCTTTTCTGCCACCCTCAAAGACTCTGCACTAAGATGGTTCATGGGGTTGGGAGAATCTAGTATTAGATCTTGGGAGGCCATGAAAGACATATTTCTTAAGAAGTACCAAGAATACTGCAAGACCAAAGAGTCTCATAATGACATCTTTAAAATCCAACAGTTAGAAGACGAGACCCTCGAAGATTATATGGAAAGATTTGGCTATATCTCCCAGAAGTCAAAATACCATGACCTCCCAGAGGATGCAATTAGGGATCCTTTCCTTAAGGTAATTTTAGAAGAATACCTAGAGATGCTTAACCTGATGGAATCAGGTGAAATATATCATAAACCATTTTCCAAAATATGTGAAATGTGTAAAAATTACTCAAGGAGTAGAGCCAAAACATGAAAGAATGTTCGGGACCCTTACAATAGAAGCTTAAAACCATTTAGTTCAGGTGGTATCACGAGAGCAAAGATAGGGAACATTTTAGAAAACTTCATGACATATATCTTAAGCACAATAGGTTCCTAGTTGTACACCCAAAAAATAAAAAAGAAATAGGAGGAGGAAAATGCAACAATGAGCATATATTGCCCAAGATGCCAGAGGAAGCATTCCTCAAGGGAATGCCCCTTATATAACATTTCATTTTGTGGCTTCTGTACAGAAGACCATGTAACTGAAGAATGTCCATCATTGGCCAGTTTATTAGCCATCTATAGGAGTGGATATCCTGGGGAGTCTTCTTATGCGCCTAGGAGGCCATGGCAGCCTAGGAACCAACCCACATACCCGGATCTCCAATCCCAAGTTCCACCCTATTATCAACAACAACAGTGGAACCCATTAGGTTGGAAAAACTGGCCTACTCAGTACCAACATCCTTGGATTCAAGGATGGAGGGGAGGACACAACCAGGGAAACCCTCAAGGTCCACCTATTCCTATGTCCAACCATCATTATCCTCAGTTCGCACTGAACACTCCACAGATTCTGCTAGATTTTGTTCCACCATCTTTACCTCTTATTCCACAACAACAACCGCTACAATATCAAAATGCAAGCTCCCTGAGACCGAAACTATTACCAACACAACCAGTGTCGAATCCTAATAATAAGCCCCCTCAACCTATTCACAATGTTGAGATGCAGGCCTTCCCGACATATGTTATTACTCCTGTTCCATTACAGAAAATTCAGTTAAGATCGGGAAAAGTTCTGGAGAGGCAAAGACCTTCAGTAGTCATCCAGGAAGAAGAAGAAGAAGAAACCACCAAAAAACCCATGGATGACACTAGGTGAGAAGATGTTATTATCTCTAAGAATCAAGGACCCAACCTTCCCCAAAATGAACCTTCAAAAATTATGAAGGTCCCTCCTTATCCAGACGGATTGGTAATCAAGAAACCTACCACCTGACCAGAGTTTGACATTTTGAATGAATTGAAAAATATTTGTGTCAAGATTCCCCTCCTTCAAGCCATTAAATACATTACAATCTATAGTAAGGTAGTCAAAGAAATGTGTATCAAGAAGCCAGGTAGGAAGCAAAAGGATCCCCCTACAGTACACTTGATAGGAGGACTTTCTGAGTACATATTAGAGCAACCCAAACTAGCAAAATATGGGAACCCAAGAAACCCTGTAGTGACCATAACCATTATTGAGGTCTCCATTGGAAACCTTCTCATAGACCTAGGGGAAACCATTAATGTTATGACCACTACTACCTTGGAACAATTACAGTTACAACCTCTTCTTCGACCTACCCCAACCATTTTGGAATTAGTAGACAAGACTAGGGTTATACCTGAAGGGATTTTAGATGATATCATGGTTACTTTAGCCTCACGGGAGTACCCCATAGATTTTCTTGTCATTCATTCAAAGGATCCTACCAAAGGCATCCTGTTATTTTGGGAAGACCCTAGCTAGCCACAACCAATGCCTTTATTGGCTGTAGAGAAGGAGAATGACCATCTCAAATGGTCTCTCTATCCATAAGCTCACCATTTACCCTCTAGCTCAACCTATTATAGAGAATATATGGTGTCTTGAATGTCCATACGAGAATGAATATTGGGAAGAAACCGTATTTCCAAGTGACCATGCATGGGCACTTCAGAAGCACACAACATAAAATGTACTAAACCAGTTTATTTTCACTATCACATGTGTGGATTTTCCACAGTTGTTTCCCCAATTTGAATACATTTTTGGGGAAGAATTTCAAGAACAATTAGATCCATCCATTTTGTCTTCGACATCTTTTATCTTCGAGATAGATGAGTCTTCCATGTCTTATACTATGCCCTATGAGATTAGCCCATGAAACTTTTTACATATAAACTCTAAGCTAGATGCAGACCAACATAAATAGTTAGTAGATATCCTTAAAGAAAAATCAGGAGCATTTTCCTAGGAATACACTGACATGAAAGGTATACACCTCGACACATGCATCCATCACATATATACCCATGGGGAAGTAACACTTGTTAGGCAACCCCAGAGAAGGATAAACCCAACACTCAAAGACATAGTCAAGGAGGAGATCCAGAAGTTGTTAAATGTCAGATTTATCTATCTCATCTCCGATAGTAAGTGGGTATCCCCGCTTGTAGTGGTTCCAAATAAAGTGATCGAGAAATGGAGAATTTGTGTTGATTTACGAGAACTCAATAAAGCCACTCTAAAAGACTACTTTCCTCTCCCGTTCATTGACCAAGTTCTAGATGCCTTGTCTGGAAATAAGTATTTTTCCTTTTTAGATGGGTACAGCTGGTACAACTAGATTCTTATATCACCTGAGGACCAGGACAAGACTAACTTTACTTGTCCTTAGGGAACCTATGCCTATAGGGTCTTACCATTTGGATTGTGTAATGCTCCTGCCAAATTTGAATGAGCAGTGTTAGGGATATTTGCCGATCTTATTCATGATTGTGTGGAGGTATACATGTATGTCTTCACAGTCTATGGAAACACTTACTAGGAATCCTTAGAAAACTTAGAAAAATTCCTCATCAGATGCCAGGAAATGAACCTATCTCTAGGTCATGAAAAATGAAAAATGTTGTTAACTGAGGGAGTGGTTCTAGGACATCATGTTTCATTTGAAGGGATAAAATTCGATCCCACAAAGATTGAGGTCATCATCAGACTTCCACTCCCCAAGACTCAGAAAGAGGTGAGAAGATTTCTTGGACATGCCAGATATTATTGGTGGTTTATTGAAAATTTTACAAAGATTGCTGCACCTATGTTTAGATTATTAATAAAAGATGTTGATTTTGTTTGAACTGAGCAGTGTCAAACTGCCTTTGAAACCCTGAAAGCTAAGATGTCTGTGGCACCAGTTTTTAGAGGGCCCAATTGGACTCTCCCATTTCATATATCCATTGATGCCTTTGACACTGCAATAGGAGGGGTATTAGGGAAAAAAGAGGACCAACAATCCTATGCCATTTATTTCATAAGCAAGAACTTGTCCTCTGCCGAGTTAAACTATACAGTTACCGAGAAAGAATTCTTGGCAGTTGTTCATGATATTAATAAGTTTCATCATTACATTATAGGTTATGAAGTATTTTTACATACCGATCATTCAACCATTACATTCCTCATGAATAAACCCATAACTAATGGCTGAGTGTCTAGGTGGCTTTTGTTATTGCAAGAATTTAACATCACTGTGCTTGACCGACTTGGAAAGGATAATGTAGTAGCTGCCTTTCTTTCCTGAATAAAAAATGAGGATGATGATATCCCTGTAGATGATAGTTTCCCAGATGAGCACCTCTTTTCCCTTTCTGTCAATACCCCATGGTTTGCATATATGGAAAACTATCTGGCCACTAGGAAGTTACCGTCTCATTTGTCACCTCATGAAAAGTGAAAAATTATTACACAAAGTGCTAACTACTCTTGGGTTGGTCATGATATTTTTCGCACAGGTCTTGATTTGATTACTCGTAGATGTGTCTGAGAGGATGAGGTACCTGAAATACTATGAAGTTGTCATGATGGACCATGTGGTGGCCATTTTTCTGACAAACGTACAACATATAAGGTGTTACATTCGGGTTACTATTGGCCTAGCATTTTCAAAGATGCTGCCAAATATGTGAGAAGTTGTGACAGTTGCCAAAGGATAGGAAGACCTACGTCAGCTGACGAAATTCCTTTGCGTGCCCAAGTTATGATAGAACCCTTTGAAAAATGGGCCCTCAACTTTGTAGGACCAATTTCACCCATGTCACGTAGGAAGAACTATATTTTGGTTTGTACGGACTATGTCACCAAATGGGTAGAGGCAAAAGACCTATTCTGGGCTACAGAGAAGTCTGTTTCCGAATTCATCTATGAAGACATCTTTACCCACTTCAGTGTCCCTCATGAAATTGTTGCTGACCAAGGCACTCAATTCACTTCCAAGTTGATGAAAGAGCTAATAGAGAAATATGGGATTAAACATTGTAAATCTTCTCCATACCACCCGCAAGCCAATGGTCATGTAGAATCTACAAACAAAGTTTTGGAAGCCATCTTGACCAAGACTGTTCAATTACATCACTGAGATTGGGCTGATAGACTCCCAGAGGCTTTGTGGGCATACCTGACTACTTGGAGGAATACCACTGGGCATACCCCTTATGAGCTAGTGTACAGGAAACATGTACTTTTACCAATAGAATTCCAAGTAAGGACCTTCTGTATTTCTGTAGAATTAGGATTGAAACTGGATGAGGCTCAGAAGCAACAAGCCCTACAATTCAATGAGTTGGATGAAATCAGGCAAGATGCCATCCAACGAACGATATTATTCCAAAACTAGAGGAGCAAGTGGCATGACAAGTTTATTAAGAAGAACCACTTCCAACATGTTGATTGGGATCTGTTGTTTGAATCCTGATTAAAAACCTTCAAAGGAAAACTTACCACTCATTGGTTGGGCCCTTACGAGGTAGACACTGTATATGACAATGGAGCTGTAAAAATTAAAACAATTGACAATGGATAAGTCTCCTTTGTGGTAAATGGACATCGAATTAAATTTTATCATAAGCCCATTTCCAGAGAGGATTTTCTACAGGTCATGTCAATCGACAAGGCATTGGCCTTAGTAGATGGGGAAGTCCCCCCTTGTTCTTGAAAATTTTTCTGAATTTCCTATTGTATACATGTAAATAATTTTTGAATTTTGTTAATAAGGCAATTCTAGAGATTTCTGTAAGTATTTATTTCCCCAGGAGTACACAGTTTCAAGGATCTTTCTTCCAACATTGTTACACTTGAATTTTGTGTCTGCTAAAGCATCAAATGAATATTGACTTACTGTAATTAGCCATATTTTTGCAAGAATTCTCATTTTTAGGCATTCTAAAGTAGTTTCTCTTGAAACTCTTCACCACTGTATAAGGAGGTGATACCATAACTATCAAGCCTAGAGGTATCTTGTACAGTTTTTCCAAGAAACTTGAGTAAGTGAGTCAAGTGTCTTTATGAAAGAGTAACAAGGAGGTCTAATTAGCGGTTAGTCATGGAAACATCATAATAACTACAAAAGAAGAAATCAAGTTGAGCCTAGAGATACCTTTCTGTTCTTTCTTAATGGTACCATCCACTACACACTAAATAGCTTGAGTATATCATATATTTAGATAGGCCACGTCTGCTTAAGTACCCCTTACATAAGGACAATCCCTAAGTAATATAACGAAAAGTCATCCTCTAACATAAATACCATCCCAATTGAAAAAAAGAAAGAAAAAGTTGTTTTCAGAGCTGTTCCCCCATCTTCTTGCATAAAGCAATCTTATACTAATATCTTAAAGGATGGAGGGCCAGTCTCTGAGGTTTTAAGAGGCTAACCTGCCAGGATATTGAATAGGTCTACTGGCAGCGGGTACCGGCCTGTGGTATGACTAGGTAAACCCATGCTAGAGTACTGAACATGCTTGCTGGCAGCGAGACATTCTACCTAGCGAGGATGATAATCTGAAAAAAACATAAATAATAAATTTAAACTTGTCCTAATGTATGGCATTACTTGTAGACAAAGCTGACATAAAATATGTGTGGTTAAGCTAAGATTAATGAATCTCACACACTTTCCATTGGGGAATAACTCTAAGACTATCTTGAAACTCTCTTGCCTATCTCTTCTTATCTATATATAGGATCTCTTATCCTATCGGTGGGGCCATATTGTAACCGTCTTGTCAGACCAATCTGTGAAATTTATTTCTACACTTGACATACTATAAATCTTCGACTATTGGGGGATACTGACTGGTTTCCTATACTTTTGATTGCGAGGTGTCACAATACTTAGGTGTGGGGGAGGGGCTCATGAGCTGACAAATGATCATTGCCTAGAGAAATAAGTCTTTGCAAGAATTTTTGTATTATTTCCATGATACAGTTTATTACATTAATAGTCATTTTATTTTAAAAATTCTAAACTCCTGTGTGCTATAATTACTGAACATATGCCTAACAGACTAGATCAATTTTTTCGGTTTATCTTTCATTACAAGCTATACATTGTAGGTTTGGCAATACATATTTTTACTTGCTATAGCCTGTTCATTGTAGGTTTGACATTATATGTCATATGCAAGAGGATTGAGTGAGCATGGTGGAAAAATCAACAACAAGGGAACATTCTACCTCTGCTCATTTACCACTGTGATTGTCAAAAACACTTCAAATTTGCAGGCTATCTGTTATAGGAAGTGAAAATGTATTTAAAATAGAGGTACCAGATGAAGTACCGTATGAGGTGCCATATGAAATGCCATACGAGGTGCCGAACAAAGTTCCATGTGAATTACACACCAGTAACTGTCCTAGATTCCAGGTAACCAGAACTCAATTACATTCAATTGAATTGGTTACAGACATTGATTTTAGATGCTCCATATTTTTATGATCAAATGTCCAAGTTAAAAGACTTGTACATTGATCTAATCATGCATCATTACATTTCTCCAAAACGAGCCGTCAAATTCGAATTCTCCACACATGGAAGCTTGCACGCACATGTGTGCAACGTACTCCACTATAGGTGCATTCAAAATCGGGTTGGGAAACCATTATCTCCATTTCACCCTTGCCGATTTCTCTACCCTGCATTAAGGAATTGCGCCCAACCTTTGCCATTTCTTCCCCTGTTCGAATCACGCTAAGACCATGCCCAATTCGTGCCATCTCTTGGCCTAT
Source organism: Picea mariana (assembly GCA_032191745.1). Taxonomy (NCBI): domain Eukaryota; kingdom Viridiplantae; phylum Streptophyta; class Pinopsida; order Pinales; family Pinaceae; genus Picea; species Picea mariana. Next base: position 44,805 of record JASDQU010440007.1, on the reverse strand, counting down.
TCGCACCCTTGATTGGTTAATTTCACCTCTGTCACAATGCCCAGGAGATACAAACCTTCTTCCTATGCAGATTTGTTTGCCATTCCCAAATTTTCACAATGCAGAGAAGTGTTTTTGCGCGTAGGCTGGGGGCCATTTTTGTCTAACTTGCAGGGCCACGATGACAACCTCTCCATGCAATTCACCCTTGGTTTCAATGGGAAGACAACAAATGTAGGGTATCTTGACTTTGAAGTTTCAGAAGAGTCCATTGATGTAGCTACAAATCTCCCAAGAATGGGAGATAGATGGTTCAAAAACCACCAATTGTCGCGCTCAAGTTATAACAGGGTGTTTAAGCCCAAATTTGAGAGCATTTCAGGAGCAAAAGGGTATGCTAAGGAGTGGATAAAGGTGGAATTGATCAACCCCCTCATCATCATCACAAGGTTAGTTACATATGAAGGTAGATACTCCACCTTCAAAGTTTGTCATTTCGGATTGTTGGCTCATTTTCTGTTCAACAAACCTTTGAACTTCCCCTTCTATTTTCTCAAAATCTTGGAGAAGTTGTCCTCTCAAGTGAGGAAGAATGTGACTAACCCCTACAATAGTCTCTTTCACCATGGCTTTATCAAATTATTTGTTCTAACCGAACTAGAGAAACATGGGAAAACTTGGGATGCCTTTATCTACCAATTTGCAAACCCTCTCTTGACAGTTAAGACTGGAAAAAAGCCACTTAGCCTAAAAACTATCTCTCCATCGAAACCTCACTCTCCAAGAACTCCAAACCCCCTTGCACAAACCCTCTCTTTGCCGAAACAACGCAAAAATATTGTTGATATCCCTACTTCTTCATCGGGTAAAAAGACCAAGAGAAAAGACCAAAAGAAGCCTGTTGTTACCCCCCCAATGCTTTCACTCTCTCTTGATCCTACACCTAAGAAGCCCCAAGAAGTAATTCAACAAGACTTTCCCATTATTCCCACAAATAGGAGGGGGGGCAATCAATTTGGTAAAGGACCCTTTCGAAAGAATACCTAGAGTACAAGAGACAAACCTTATGCAAAACCCATGCCTACTTCAGATCCTATCCAAGTATCCTACGATCTTGAGAGCCCTCACAAGAGACATAGGGAAGTTTCTGCAGATAAATTAGAGACACTAAGGAAAACAAAATCAGAACCTACCTCTCCTTACCAATCCCCCATCACTCCTACTTCACCCATGCCTACTCTAGATCCTAAATTGTATACATCCCTCAAAGGATCTAAGCCTTCCTCAGAGATCACTAATTTTGCCCCAACCATTGAGAAGCTACAAAAAGAAAACCATCAGCGTCTCCAACAGTTGGAGGAAAGGAAGAAAATAGATGCACACCTTCATCATGATAATGTAGTCCTCCAAGCAAAGGTTAATTCTCTTCAATGATTGGTCGATGAAATGACCAAATCCAACTACAGCCTCAGAGCACTGCTGAAGCAACATAAGAGGCACATGGCTAAGTCTTCACAACAAGAAGGAGAAGCTTCCCAAACTAATCCTCCTCAGCAAGCCTAGTCTCGAGGGGTAACTTCTTTTTGTTTGCAGTGGAACCTACAAAATCGTAAGTGTGGGGGTAATGTTGGGCCTGAGATATGATCAATTTGTGATAATTATTAGACACTTTTTGCCAGATGTACATATGTGTTTTTCACATTTTGAAAGAGCTTTTTGAAGAATTTTATATTAAAACGGTATGATTTACACTAGGTATGTATAATTCATGTTTAATGATTGTATTGAGTATAATTCATCATATTTTTATGCTTCCAAGAATCTGATTCACATTTTTTGAAGTTACAGGGAGAAAACACACCACTTTTCTGCTTCTGACACTCTGTCTGACACCCCTTCCAACACTCATTCTGGTACCTGATCCGACACTCCTTCTAGCATTGCGTATTGCACAAAAACGGAGGGCGACTTGGCAGTTATGGTATTGGCGGCTAGTGATGGGAAAATCAGGAACATGGGTTTTGTTCGTGCTTGCCCACTCCAACTATTGAGCTCCTGACAACTTAGTTTTAGTTGTTCAAGAGGGCGATTATTGGCTTGCTCTGTTTTATCAGTTAGGGCATCATTTAATGTAAATTGCCAAATTTAGAAGTGGTTTGAACCTCCTGTGGTCGACCACTTGTTCTGTAAACATTATAAATACCACCGAGGTGGTCAGACATAAGTTAGGTAGCAGAAGTATCAATGTGATAGATAGAAATACGTTTTTACTCTTTTTTGCCATTTTACATTGCCAGATTATACAAGAACTGCGTTTTTGAGTTTTTATGGTGAATTCATCTTGCTGAGTGCGTGGTGTGCTTTTAGAAAGTGACCATGACTTGCTGGGGGGACCACCAGTAGTTTGGTAACTGTATTTGTGTTTGTTTATGCATTTCATAGTTTAGTTGTTCTCTTTATTTTCCTATACATGCATTTTTATTATGTTAATTAGTTTGTTGTTATAATTTAATTGCTTTGACTCTCTTTTGTAGGTTAGTATGATGAATTGTGTTAGCATGCATTAATCTTGTAGTTAGGAAGGATCTGCAGATCCCTAGACTAACCCCATGTATAGTTAGAGATTAAATTATGTTTTCATTTATGATTTTAGAATCAAGTTTAAAACAGAGTTTTAATTAGAATAGAGCAAAGTTTTTATTTGAGATTTCTTCGACAAGGATTTGATGGATGGATAGGATCAATTTTAGTTTTTAATCATAGCTTTCTTATTTCATTTTTTATGTAGAATTGGCTTAGCTATTTTTTGATTAATGTAGTTGTTAGTTTAATTTTTAATTTATGTTTTTAAGCATTTTCTTATTGCAGTTCGAATTGTTAGAGTAGATATAGCATAGTTGTCAATTTATGAAATTTTCTTTCTAGAATTAAATTGCAATTATATTTTTTAGTTAATCGTTGAATCTACTTTTGCTTACGTAGTATAGAAGTACAATGATAATCTCGTTATATTGTTGATGGTTAATAAATGAATATGCTGGGTAATTGACGATTGCTTTTGTCATGTCTAAATTCTCATTGGATTGTTTAATCCATACCTTTCACTTTGCTATTGAGATCCATCGAGATATCATACGACACCAAAGACATTCACACAACCACCAACATTATGTTTGAGTTTTCATAGATTTAAAATATAGTTTTCTTGCTTTCATAGATTAAGAAACAATTTTCTTGCTTTCATAGATTAAAAGAATAGTTTCCTGCTTTCATAGATCAGAATATATAGTTTCTTGCTTTCATAGATTAGAGTATAGTTTTATTGTTGCTGTAGGATAGATAGTCTTTTTCTTTGATAGATCATATGAGTAGTTTTCTTATCATAGATTAAAGGTTAGTTGCTAGTCTTTCTTGCTTTCAATAAAATAGATTTCCTTTCATGAATTAGAGATAGTTTTGAAATTTGAGTTAAGAACATAGTCCACTTGCCTCTTAGGCTAGATAGTTGTTCAATGAGAAGTTTTTATTTTGATTACTTGTAGTAGAAGTTATCTTAGAGTAGTTATTTGTCTTTGCTTATTTGCTTTAATAGGTTATTTAGTTGTCTTTGCTTACTTTCTTTCATAGGTTAGTTAGTTGTCTTTGCTTGCTTGTTTATTTGCTTTAGTAGAATAGTTGCTTGCTTGTTTATTTACTTTATTTCATAGGGTAGTTGCTCATTGAATGTAGGTTGGCAAGTTAAAGTAGTTTTCTTTGGTTATTTGCTTATGCTTATTGTCGAACTAGTTTTCTTTACATAGGGTTTTTACTTGCTTTTCTTAGAACTATCCATCGATCCTTGGCCCCAAAGTACTTATGTTACATAGCTTTAATTTTCTTAGTAGGGTTTACTCATTAGATAAGTTTGCTTGAGTAGATTAGCCTTAGATAACTATCTTCCTTAGTTAAGCTATACTCCTACCAGCCCTTCTACCTTTGGCATATATTTTGCTACAACTCTAAGTTTACTTACCCCGGGTTGACAATTTAATTGAGGGTTTTAGTGTGTTTTTAGTGCATATATAACACCCATCAGGTATCACAGAGGATAATATATTGACGGGCTTGATACCTAATACGACGACGACATACATGAGAAAGATTAGGCCGAAAAGTTTGGGTTTGGAGAGAAATGATAATGTCTCCATACCAGATATCGTTTGAAATGATCAGAAAGAGAGAATCATCAGGAAAAGAATCTTATGCCATAGTTTTTGTCTCAGTGGAGGCAAGGTCACATATCAACTCGGAAAAAACCAAATATTTCTTTGACTTGGCTCGCTAAAAATCCAAATCAAACTCCTGGAGAATCACTATCCATTTGGAGTATTTTCCCCCTAGAAATTGTCGTTTGAGGATATGTTGCATAGCATTGCAAGCATAAATAATCATGGTTTTGCGCAATAAGATATAATGATGAAAACATTGAACAACTTGAATAGCTGCCAAGGCCAATTTCTCCACATGCATATATTTGGTTTCAGTGGTCATAAGACTCTGACTCAAATAGTAATTAACATGTTCATTGTGTGAATCATCCTCTTGGAATAGAACCATGGCTATGGTAGAGTCCGAAGCAACCAAGTATAAGAAATAATCTCGACTATAATTGGGGGGAAATAAAAGTGGTGTACAGGTTAAGGGAAGTTTCAAAGCTTCAAAGGATTTGTTGGCAGTGTCGTCCCATACAAAATCATGACCCTTCTTAAGAAGTTGAGTGAAACCTTTTGTTAGTTCGACATAATTGGGGATGAATCGGCGTAAAAAGTTTGCCTTCCCTTGCAAACTTTGGAGTTGGCGTAATGTAGAAGGAGGAGGAAAATTGATAATAGCTTCAACCTTCAAAGGATCCAACCTAATCCCATGCGTAGAAACAATAAAGTTGAGAAGTCATCCAATCTCCACAAAAAAAACACATTTATGTGGATTCAATCGTATGAGATAATATCGACATCATAGGAAAATGGCTCGTAAGTGTTCCGGGTGATCTTAATGACGCATGGAATACGTCGGTAAGTCATCTAGGTAAAGTTGTACAATGTTCTTAATATCATGAAAAGCATAAGACATAGCACGTTGAAAAGTCACACCAACATTCTTGAGACTGAAAGGGATTTTACAGTATGCAAAGGTACCCCAAGGGAAAATAAAAGCAATCTTATGTTGATCCATGGGTAAAATATTAATTTGATTATAGCCAGAGAAACAATTCATCAGAGAGAAGATTTCACTCTCAACACAATTGTCAACAATTTGGTTGATGAAAGGGGTTGGATAATTATCTTTAGGACAAGACTTGTTAATATCCCTATAATCAACACAAACACAGATCGTTCCTTATTTCTTCGTAACTGGAACAAGATTGGACACCCAATCAGTCAACGCCACAGGGTAGACAAAACCGGCTTTAAGAAATTTTTCAACTTCGAGTTTGATCACAACAAATTTTCATGGATGAATTGGGAGAAGTCTTTGTCGAATGCGTTTAACATCAAGGTATGTCTTAATTTCATGTACAATGATATCTATATCAATTCCAGAAATTTATTCGTAACTCCATGGAAAAAAGTCACAAAATTCTTGGAAAATGGCCTTGTAAGTTTGGATCTCATCAGGAGAGCATAAGGCACCTATATGAACATTTTCCACAATTCCAGGCTTAATAGAAATATCTAGAGGGATGGTAGGTGAAATATTTCCCAAGTTCCCTTCATACAAAACATCATGTGTTGGTTCAGAAACTAGGGGAATAGTAATGATTGTAGACGGATTCGAAATATGTTGGTAACTCTTGATAGTCTCGGGTTCTAGGAAGAGGATAGAACTATGATGCCAATCATCCCATGGGGTGTCTTCCATGGACATAACTATCATGATCATTTCATCGGTGTGAAATACCATGTGAAATGGATCAGGAGACATATCTAAGAGAGAATAAGGAGAAGGAGTTTATGATTGAATAGCTTGATAGGCCAATTCCACCAGACTTAAAGGCATTTGGTCACCATAATGAAGACATTCATCCAAGATAGGTACTATCCAAGGGTCATAAGATTCAAGGGTTTTGCCAACACTGGTCGAAATCATGTTAATAGAAGTGACACAAGGAGGAGGAACACTGGGCAGTGGAATGGGGAAAGTACCCATTAACGATGAATCCTTTAAAATACCCACACTGACATTCTCATAACCATGAGGTGTTTTCACTATGAATGGAATGTTACCAGTGCACGAATCAGAAATAAAAAAAAGTGAGCTAATCTACTGTAACAACTTTACCTTGGTGAGGGAAACGTATCACACGGAAAAGAGTAGAAACAATTGCACACATAGCATCTATCCAACTACAACCAAGTAAAAGGTTGTAATCGAGAGGTGCATCAAACACCTCAACCTAAACAGTAACTGCTTTTCCTTCTAACACAATAGATAATGAAGAAAAAACACCATAAGGTTTAAACCCTATACCATTAAAATATTTTAACGTATTGTGTGAGTCGTTAAGGGCAGGAGAGCCAATGTCTTTCCAACAAGTGACAAACATTACACAAGTCGAAGCTCCTTCATCAACAACTGTTTGACAAATATTCTTATTTTCCACAATCACTTGGATTTGAAAATATAATTGATGAGGGAGTCTTGGAATGTGATCTTCCAAGTCAAAGATTATTAAATTCATATTAGTAGGATCAATTCCACCAATGTCCTTTAACAGTTCCTTCCGTTGAGTAGGAAAACTTTGAAGGACTTCAAGAGCCGACATAGCAAAAGGTGCCTGTGCAAGATGTTCTACAATAATGTGGTTTTGAGCGACACGTGCATGGGGATTAAATGACGAATTGTGAATGACGCCCTTAGGAGGTGGATGCAGAACTATATCTAGACTAGGTCGTTCGAGATGAAGAGGACCATTGGGAGGTGAAGTCGATGGAGGAGGTGAATCATCAACTTTCTCTTTAGAAGGAGAATAATCTTTGGTTTGAGTAGTGACTGCAACTTTGTTCTTCTTGGAGTCACCAGTACACATAAGGACATAATATGTGGTAGAGGGAGAAGGTTGGTCATGAATAACCAATTGGGCCTGCTGTTGAGAAGGAAAATGTTTTGACAAAATGACAAGTGTAGGATACATCCCAGTTCCTTGCAGGAACTTAGTAACCTCTGCACATCTCAGACAATCTTTCATATAATGGTCCTCACCATAGATAAGACAAGGATAATGAGTTTTTCACTTTTCCTTATCATCAATAGGATGAGTCTTGGGTTTATTGGATTGTTGATTATTAGTTTTATCCTCTTTACTCTTACCCTTCCCTTTATTTTTATTTTGAGATTTACCTGTAGGCGTAGATTGAACCGTATTGACCTCAAAGGTTTTATCGGGAGAGGGAGTCAGAGGAGTAACATTTTTTACATTAGCAGTAGTAGATTTGGGATTGGAATGACTAGCTTGTTTGGACTAAGTCTCAGCATGAAAAGTTCCAATCACACCATCAGCAACATGAGAAGATATTGGAGGTGTTGGGGTTGGATTTTTAGACGGGCGAGGAGCATCAAGGATCAAGTCATATAACGTGCCCATTTGTGAATAAATGAGATCCAAGTATTGAGAATGACTAATCAACTGCTCTTCAGTGAGGGCACCACCCATAGAAACATCACGGGCTATAGGATTGATGAGTGATTTGGTAAACCACTCAGCCAATAATTGATTAGGAAGGGGAACTTTGATTAATCATCTTCTCCTCCTCCACTCGTGAATATGATTAGAAATGTGAGTAGAAGAGGATTGTTTAAATGAACTCAAAATTTCGGTTCCTCTGTCATATAGTACTGATAACTAGTAATGTGTCAAGAATTACATAGCTAAGGTGTTGAAATCATTGAAGAATCCTTGTGGCAATTCGATATACCATTTGGAAAATGAACACATAAGAGTTCGTTGGAAAAGAGGTAATCGGATGGAGTCATCCATCAAGGATTTGGATGAAAACCAAAGATGAAATGTCATGATGTGATTGTTTAGGTCTTCTCCTGATAAAATGTCAAACTTAGGAATGTCTGATGGTAATTTGAAAGGTATAACCATCCAATAAGGAGAATGAAAAATAGGATCATTCAAAATCCTAGATAAATCCGGTAAATCCAAAGTAGCTAGAAATGACAACTGTCTGTTCACTTGAGGAAACTGGTAATTTTGGGGAATCATTCTCGTAGGTATACTAGTAGGACCATAAGCAGTCTGTAAATAGTTAGAGGGTCCTGTAAAATTCAGTTGTGGAGGGTTTTGAGTCAAGTAGCCATCATGTGTTGGTTGATTGGGCATGCTACCTTGGAAAGGAGCATTAGATTGAAAAGATGGACCCTAGGTAGGATTTATAGAGCCTAGATATGGTTGCCCAATATTAAAGGGTACAAAATAATTTAATTGAGGAATTTCCCCCCCAGGTGGTTGTTTATTTCCTTGGAAAGGAAAATTCCAAGATTGATTTTGTAATCCAGGTATATACTGCCCATAAACTGGGTTATGACCCCCAACTTGGGATTGCCCCCCAACTTGAGGTGACCTCCAACAGGAAGTTGAAAACTGGAAGTGACATAATGACTTGTGCCTCCAATATGGTTGGATATACTTGGGATATGATGATTAGATACTCCAGGTGGTGGAGGAATGCTAGGCCCTCCAGATAGAACCTGGGTAGGTGTGGGAACAAAACCACTAGCAACATTATACCCAGGTGGAGCAAAAAGATTAGGTCCTCCGGATGGACCCTGGGTAGGATTAGCAATAGAAATATTAAGAGTGTTATACCCAGGTGGAAGTGATGGATTTGATCTAATCGGAAGTGGAATTCCAATAGGAGCTTGAGTTGTTACCGTACTTCCGGTATAAACATGTGTAACTTGTGGGACCATGGTAGAGCTAGTGAGATGGAGAGGAAGGATTGTATGAGTACCAACCAACAACGGGTTTGAACATGTAACAACATTACTTGTCATTCTAGTAAAATGATCTAAAGGTACTATATAAGTAGTAGAAGTAATGGGTGTATGTGACAACATAGGTTGGTTTGGACTCATTCCTAGTTTATCAAAAATATTGTGTCTTGAGGAGGTTCTCCAAAAAGAATGGATGAGGACTGGACTAGGATTAAAAATTCCAGATGTATGAACCAAATTTCTAAATGATTCACTCTGAAAGGGTGGATCATCAACACCAGAATCTTTGTAAGGTCCATTAGGTATTCTAGTATAGTCTTCAACAACAACGTCTCTCAAATCATTTATTCAGAGAAAAATTGGATCTTGTATAACATTCAATAACGGATTTACAGGAAGTGTTGATTCTACTAATGGATTAGAACTCCCGATCTCAGAGGAAACATCGTTATTGGCTTCTCCTTTAGGAGAAATACCCTCTGGTGAATTAGGAGGAAAAGGAGCGTATTCTTTCGGTTCTTTCAGAGGCAACCCATGCATACTACGTGAATGACGAGGGGTGATGTTGACTGCACCAAAAAATGAATAAAAAATATATATGACCAACTAGAAAAACAAACAACACTTCATTAATAAAATATAGATATCAAGCATGCAAACAAATGTTCTTATTTAGAAATCACTAGTTGGTTATGAAATTCAACGTCATGAGATCAAGACAAGAAGGGGTTGGGATAAAGTGGGTGGAAAAGTTACGTTGATGACCTGATTAATGGACTTACACCCTGGTGAAATCTCCCACACATAATCGTGGGTATACCCTCCAAGGAGCCCGAGTGATTTTGGACAATGTTGATTCTAGGTACCGTGAAGACTTGCCCCTCCATAGTCACATCGATTCTAGGTACAGTGAAGACTTGCCCCTCCATAGTCACCTCGTGTAAAGACTCTAAATATATAGGCTACTAAGGTTACCAATTACGACAATGATTCCTGGATAATCATTCGACAGTCCAATACATGCGCAAGGGTAGGGTATATAAGCCCAGAATCACCTCAAGAAGGTACGCACATGATTTTGTTCTCAAGTGAACCCCAAAAATACGCACAATCTCTACACTAAGACTAACAAAGCAGGGTGAGTAATTCTATCAACCTTAATGTGACCTCGTGATTGACCCTTGTGTTAGAAGGGCTTCCCAGGAAAAAATGTAGCAAGTGGATTTAACTCTCCCTATCACAAAGAGTATTCTTCACCATTGAGGAAAATACATGAAATAATCTTACTCAAGCATTTTCAAATCTTTCTTAGATAAGGCAAGATAGACTGGAATACCACCCTATGTTTATAGCCTCAAAAATTGTTTCTCAATCCACAAGTATTAGTTACAAGGGCTTAGGATGATTTTTTTAAATAGAAGATTGCTGTAAAATTCAACATTTTTATATAATTTTCTGAATATAACAGATGCAAAAGTAAATGTGGAGACAAAATAAAAATTACCAAGTCACATATTAACACAGATGAGACAGAATATCGATCGCTTATTTCATTCCAAGAAATCAAAAGAATCGTTCTCTTTATAAAAATCCTCCAGGGAGTTTGGACCAAAGTCAAATTTAGATATCCCTAGTGAAAACCATACAAAAGGACTCTGATAGGAAGTAAAAAACTGAACTTTAAAAGTTGGATTAACTTGCCACATATTGCTACCCACTCGACTCTGCACAATATCCTTTATCAGTCATGAAACTTAATTCATAAACATACAAGTCTACACATACTATCAAAGATAGATCAACACCTCTGAAAACAAGTGTTTGAATGATGTAATTCAGCTTTGAATCTTGCTATCTACAATAGGACCCTGTTGTGATAAAAGAGAATTAGGTTTTTAATGAATTGAAGAATGAATGAAAGCTGAACTATCTCAATAAAATTTAAGAGCAAACCTTAGTATTCTTTCTCCTTCTATTCTCCTCTTGTTCTTCCTTCTCATTTTTCTTTTATGCATCCCAAATTAGTTGAAGTAGTTCAACTACTTCTTTTAGTTAAGTTAACTAAAACTCAACTAACTTTTAGTTAGGGGAAGAATTAATATATTAATAATAATAAGGGTCTTTTAATAAATAATAACTAGTAGGTGGGACCCCTTGCGACTCCCTTTAGTTTCTTAATAAAAATAAACATAACTAGTCAATCAATCAAACACATCCCTCCTTATGACTCCCATAATAATTTTCATAATTTTGAAAATTAAATATCAAGGATATTTTAAATCATATCCAAACATATAATATCCAAAATATCCAAAAATAACATGCTGTCCAAAAACTTTAGCAGTCCACTTTTCTTAATAAAATAATAATAAATATACTCAAAAACCATATTTTCCACTTTGGGAGGCAATTTTCCCTTTGTTGCTGCTATCTCCTTTTGAATTTCCTAAATTAGCCTTAGAATGTGTGCAACCTTGAGGCTTGATCTCACTGATGACATGAGAATAATCATCTCTCAAGTGCATGCAGGATGAAATAGATTTCGCTGAATCACTTGAGAGAGAGGAGGGGGCAACAACAACTTTTCCTGTGTCATGCATGTGGTGGGCTTCGGTTTTGAGTCTTTTTCTTGCGTGGGAGGACTGTACAAGTGAGTGTGCAGGGAAAATCTGGAAATTTGGGTTAACAGGTGGAGGAGGAGAAGGTACATACAAATTTGGCCAGCCACAATGTTGGGAGACTACTGGGTGAACAATCTCCTGTCATTAGTCGTTCTCAGGAACTTCAGGTTGTGTTGACGGGTGAAACAATCCATCCGTCAACTGGAAGAGTGGAACCGGTCCGGGGTTGTCTAAATAACCCAAGCCGTTTGGTATGGACCACCCTGACGAGTTTAATGGCTCCGTTGGCCGCTCTAAGGTCTCGTAAGGAAACCGAAGAGAAAGTGATATGAGCTAAATAATCTAAACTAAGGAAACTAGAAACTAATAAAAACTAACTAACACAAACTAACTAATCTAACTACAAATTACTAACTACTATATGTATACAAAATACTAACTATGATTATAATAACTCAAATCAACTATTTAATTGTCAGCCAAGATC
>JASDQU010440007.1:0-23043 GCA_032191745.1 Picea mariana | reverse complement strand
TTTTGCCATTTTACATTGCCAGATTATACAAGAACTGCGTTTTTGAGTTTTTATGGTGAATTCATCTTGCTGAGTGCGTGGTGTGCTTTTAGAAAGTGACCATGACTTGCTGGGGGGACCACCAGTAGTTTGGTAACTGTATTTGTGTTTGTTTATGCATTTCATAGTTTAGTTGTTCTCTTTATTTTCCTATACATGCATTTTTATTATGTTAATTAGTTTGTTGTTATAATTTAATTGCTTTGACTCTCTTTTGTAGGTTAGTATGATGAATTGTGTTAGCATGCATTAATCTTGTAGTTAGGAAGGATCTGCAGATCCCTAGACTAACCCCATGTATAGTTAGAGATTAAATTAAGTTTTCATTTATAATTTTAGAATCAAGTTTAAAACAAAGTTTTAATTAGAATAGAACAAAGTTTTTATTTGATATTTCTTCGACAAGGATTTGATGGATGGATAGGATCAATTTCAGTTTTTAATCATAGATTGCTTATTTCATTTTTTATGTAGAATTGGCTTAGCTAGTTGTTGATTAATGTAGTTGTTAGTTTAATTTTTAATTTATGTTTTTAAGCATTTTCTTATTGCAGTTCGAATTGTTAGAGTAGATATAGCATAGTTGTCAATTTAAGAAATTTTCTTTCTAGAATTAAATTGCAATTATATTTCTTAGTTAATGGTTGAATCTAGTTTTGCTTACGTAGTATAGAAGTACAATGATAATCTCGTTATATTGTTGATGGTTAATAAATGAATATGCAGGGTAATTGACGATTTATTTTTCCATGGCTAAATTCTCATTGGATTGCTTAATCCATACCTTTCACTTTGCTATTGAGATCCATCGAGATATCATACGACACCAGAGACATTCACACAACCACCAACATTATGTTTGAGTTTTCATAGATTTAAAATATAGTTTTCTTGCTTTCATAGATTAAGAAACAATTTTCTTGCTTTCATAGATTAAAAGAATAGTTTCATGCTTTCATAGATTAGAATATATAGTTTCTTGCTTTCATAGATTAGAGTATAGTTTTATTGCTGCTGTAGGATAGATAGTTTTTTTCTTTGATAGATCATATGAGTAGTTTGCTTATCATAGATTAAAGGTTAGTTGTTAGTCTTTCTTGCTTTCAATAAAATAGATTTCCTTTCATGAATTAGAGATAGTTTTGAAATTTGAGTTAAGAACATAGTCCACTTGCCTCTTAGGCTAGATAGTTGTTCAATGAGAAGTTTTTATTTTGATTACTTGTAGTAGAAGTTATCTTAGAGTAGTTATTTGTCTTTGCTTATTTGCTTTAATAGGTTAGTTAGTTGTCTTTGCTTACTTGCTTTAATAGGTTAGTTTGTTGTCTTTGCTTGCTTGTTTATTTGCTTTAGTAGAATAGTTGCTTGCTTGTTTATTTACTTGCTTTCATAGGGTAGTTTCTCATTGAATGTAGGTTGGCAAGTTAAAGTAGTTTTCTTTGGTTATTTTCTTATGCTTAATAGTTTCTTTTGCTTATTGTCGAACTAGTTTGTTTTACATAGGGTTTTTACTTGCTTTTCTTAGAACTATCCATCGATCCTTGGCCCAAACGTACTTAGGTTACATAGCTTTAATTTTCTTAGTAGGGTTTACTCATTAGATAATTTTGCTTGAGTAGATTAGCCTTAGATAGCTATCTTCCTTAGTTAAGCTATACTCCTACCAACCCTTCTACCTTTGGCATATATTTTGCTACAACTCTAAGTTTACTTACCTCAGGTTGACAATTTAATTGAGGGTTTTAGTGTGTTTTTAGTGCATATATAACACCCATCAGGTATCACCAAGGTTAATATATTGACGGGCTTGATACCTAATACGATGACGATCTACACGAGAAATATCAGGCCAGAAAGTTTGGGTTTGGAGAGAAATGATAATGTCTCCATACCAGATATTGTTTGAACTGATCAGAAATAGAGAATCATCAGGAAAAGAATCTTCTGCCACAGTTTCTGTCTCAGTAGAGGCAAGGTCACATATCAACTCGGAAAAAACAAAATATTTCTTTGACTTGGCTTGCTAAAAATCCAAATCAAACTCCTAGAGAATCACTATCCATTTGGAGTATTTCCCCCCTAGAAATTGTCGTTTGAGGATATGTTGCATAGCGTTGCAAGCATAAATAATCATGGTTTTTCATAATAAGATATAATGATGAAAACGTTGAACAACTTGAATGGCTGCCAAGGCCAATTTCTCCACATGCATATATTTGGTTTCAGTGGTCATAAAACTCTGACTCAAATAGAAAATAACATGTTCATTGTGTGAATCATCCTCTTGGACTAGAACCATGGCTCTGGTAGAGTCTGAAGCAACCAAGTATAAGAAATAATCTTGACTATAATTGGGGGGAAATAAAAGTGGTGTACGGGTTAAGGAAATTTTCAAAGCTTCAAAGGATTTGTTGGCAGTGTCATCCCATACAAAATCATGACCCTTCTTAAGAAGTTGAGTGAAACCTTTTGTTAGTTCGACATAATTGGGGATGAATCAGCGTAAAGTTTTTTCCTTCCCTTGCAAACTTTGGAGTTGGTGTAAGGTAGAAGGAGGAGGAAAATTGATAATAGCTTCAACCTTCAAAGGATCCACCCTAATCCCATGCGTAGAAACAATAAAGCTGAGAAGTCATCCAATCTCCACAAAAAAAACACATTTATGTGGATTCAATCGTATGCGATGATATAGACATCATAGGAAAATGGCTCGTAAGTGTGCCGGGTGATCTTGATGATGCATGGAATACATCGGTAAGTCATCTAGGTAAAGTTGTACAATGTTCTTAATATCATGAAAAGCATAAGACATAGCACGTTGAAAAGTCACACCAACATTCTTGAGACTGAAAGGGAGTTTATGGTATGTGAAGGTACCCCAAGGGAAAATAAAATCAGTCTTATGCTGATCCATGGGTAAAATATTAATTTGATTATAGCCAGAGAAATGATTCATCAGAGAGAAGATTTCACTCCTGACACAATTGTTAACAATTTGGTCGATGAAAGGGGTTGGATAGTTATCTTTAGGACAAGCCTTGTTAATATCCCTATAATAAACACAAACACAGATCGTTCCTTGTTTCTTTGTAACTGGAACAAGATTGGACACCCAATCAGTCAATGCCAAAGGGTACACAAAATCGGCTTTAAGAATTTTTTCAACTTCGAGTTTGATCGGAACAAATTTTCATGGATGAACTAGGAGAAGTCTTTGTCGAATGGGTTTAGCATCAAGGTATGTCTTAATTTCATGTATAATGATATCTATATCAATTCCAGGAATTTCTTCATAACTCCATGGAAAAAGGTCACAAAATTCTTGGAAAAGGGCCTTATAAGTTTGGATCTCATCAGGAGAACATGAGGCAGCTATATGAACATTTTCCACAATTCCAGGCTTAATCGAAATATCTAGAGCGACGGTAGGTGAAATATTTCCCAAGTTCCCTTCATACAAAACATCACGTGTTGGTTCAGAAACTAAGGGAATAGTAATGATTGTAGATGGATTCGAAATACATTGGTAACTCTTGATAGTCTCGGGTTCCAGGAAGAGGATAGAACGATGATTCCAATCATCCCATGGGGTGGCTTCCATGGAAATAAATATCATGATCATTTCATCGGTGTGAAATACCATGTGAAACGGATCAGGAGACATATCTAAGAGAGAATAAGGAGAAGGAGTTTCCGATTGAATAGCTTGATAGGCCAATTCCACTAGACTTAAAGGCATTTGGTCACCATAACGAAGACATTCATCCAAGACAGGTACTATCCAAGGGTCATAAGATTCATGGGTTTTGCCAACACTGGTCGAAATCATGTTAATAGAAGCGACACAAGGAGGAGGAACACTGGGCAGTGGAATGGGGAAATTACCCATTAATGATGAATCCTTTAAGAGACCCACACTGACATTCTCATAACCATGAGGTGTTTTCACTATGAATGGAATGTTACCAGTGCACGAATCAGAAATAAAAAGCACGAGCTGATCTATTGTAACAACTTTACCTTGGTGAGGGAAACGTATCACATGGAAAATAGTAGAAACAACTGCACGCATAACATCTATCCAACTATGGCCAAGTAAAAGGTTGTAATCGAGAGGTGCATCAAACACCTCAACCTCAACAATAACCGCTTTTCCTTCTAACACAATAGATAATGAAGAAAGAACACCATAAGGTTTAAACCCTATACCATTAAAATATTTTAACGTATTGTGTGACTCGGTAAGGGTAGGAGAGCCAATGGCTTTCCAAAAAGTGACAAACATTACACAAGTTGAAGCTCCTTCATCAACAACTATTCGACAAATATTCTTATTTTCCACAAGTCAAATATTATTAAATTCATATCAGTAGGATTGATTCCACCAATATCCTTTAACAGTTCCTTCCATTGAGTAGGAAAACTTTGAAGGACTTCAAGAGCCGACATAGAAAAAGGTGTCTATGCAAGATCTTCTACAATAATGTGGTTTTGAGTGACACGTGCATGGGGATTAAATGACGAATTGTGAATGATGCCCTTAGGAGGTGGACGAAGAACTATATCTAGACTAGGTCGTTCGAGATGAAGAGGACCGTTGGGAGGTGAAGTCGATGTAGAAGGTGAATCATCAAATTTCTCTTTAGAAGGAGAATAATCTTTGGTTTGAGTAGCAACTGCAACTTTGTTCTTCTTGGAGTCACTAGTACACATAAGGACATAATATGTGGTAGAGGGAGAAGGTTGGTCATGAATAACCAATTGGGCCTGCTGTTGAGAAGGAAAATGTTTTGACAAAATGAAAAATGTAGGATACATCCCAGTTCCTTGCAGGAACTTAGTAACCTCTACACATCTCAGACAATCTTTCGTATAATGGTCCTCACCATAGATAAGACAAGGATAATGCGTTTTTCACTTTTCTTTATCTTCAACAGGCTGAGTCTTGGGTTTATTGGATTGTTGATTATTAGTTTTATCCTCTTTACTCTTACCCTTCCCTTTTTTTTATTTTGAGATTTACCTTTAGGCATAGATTGAATGGTATTGACCTCAGAGGTTTTATCGAGAGAGGGAGTCAGAGGAGTAACATTTTTTACATTAGCAGTAATAGATTTGGGATTGGAATGAATGGCTTGTTTGGATTGAGTCTCATCATGAAAAGTGCCAATCACACCATCAACAACATGAGAAGATACTGGAGGTGTTGGGGTTGGATTTTTAGACGGGCGAGGAGCATCATGGATCAAGTCATATAACGTGCCCGTTTGTGAATAAATGAGATCCAAGTATTGAGAAAAACTAATCACCTGCTCTTCAGTGATGACACCGCCCATAGAAACATCACGGGCTATAGGATAGATGAGTGATTTGGTAAACCACTCAGCCAATAATTGATCAGGAAGGGGAACTTTGATTAATAGTCTTCTCCTCCTCCACTCATGAATATGATTAGAAATGTGAGTAGAAGAGGATTGTTTAAATGAAATCAAAATTTCGGTTCCTCTGTCATATAGTATCGATAACTAGTAATGTGTCAAGAAAGACATATCTAAGGTGTTGAAATCATTGAATAATCCTTGTGCCAATTTGATATACCATTTGGCAGACGAGCCCGTAAGAGTTCGTTGGAAAAGAGGTAATCGGATGGAGTCATCCATCAAGGATTTGGATGAACACCAAAGATGAAATGTCATGACGTGATTGTTTAGGTATTCTCCTAATCAAACGCCAAACTTAGGAATGTCTGATGGTAATTTGACAGGTATAACCGTCCAATAAGGAGAATGAAAAATAGGATCATTCAAAATCCTAGATAAATCCGGTAAATCCAAAGTAGCTAGAAATGACAACTGTCTATTCACTTGAGGAAACTGGTAATTTTGGGGAGGCAATCCCGTAGGTATACCAGTAGGACCATAAGTAGTCTGTAAATAGTTAGAGGGTCTTGTCAAATTCAGTTGTGGAGGGTTTTGAGTCAATTAGCCAACATGTGTTGGTTGATTGGGCATGCTACCTTGGAAAGGAGCATTAGATTGAAAAGTTGGACCCCAGGTAGGATTTATAGAGCCTGGATATGGTTTCCCAAGATTAAAGGGTACAAAATAATTTAATTG
The DNA here is from genome assembly GCA_032191745.1 of Picea mariana. Taxonomy (NCBI): domain Eukaryota; kingdom Viridiplantae; phylum Streptophyta; class Pinopsida; order Pinales; family Pinaceae; genus Picea; species Picea mariana. The sequence continues at coordinate 16,888 of JASDQU010440007.1, read as the reverse complement.
ACGAGTTTTCCCCCCAGGTGGTTGTTTATTTCCTTGGAAAGGAAAATTCCAAGGTTGATTTTGTAATCCAGGTATATACTGTCCATAAACTGGGTTATGACCCCCAACTTGGGATTGCCCCCCAACTTGAGGTTGACCTCCAATAGGAAGTTGAAAACTGGAAGTGACATAATGACTTGTGCCTCCAATATGGTTGGATATACTTGGGACAGGATGATTAGATACTCCAGGTGGTGGAGGAATGCTAGGCCCTTCGGATAGAACCTGGGTAGGTGTGGGAACAAAACCGCTAGCAACATTATACCCAGGTGGAACAAAAAGATTAGGTCCTTCGGATGGACCCTGGGTAGGATTAGCAATAGAAATATTAAGAGTGTTATACCCAGGTGGAAGTGATGGATTTGATCTAATCGGAAGTGGAATTCCAATAGGAGCTTGAGTTGTTACCGTACTTCCGGTGTAAACATGTGTAACTTGTGGGACCATGGTAGAGCTAGTGAGCTGGAGAGAAAGGATTGTATGAGTACCAACCAACAACGGGTCTGAACCTGTAACAACATTACTTGTCATGCCAGTAAAATGATATAAAGGTACTGTATAATTAGTAGAATTAACGGGTGTATGTGACAACATAGGTTGGTTTGGACTCATTCCTATTTTATCAAAAATATTGTGTCCTGAGGAGGTTCTCCAAAAAGAATGGACGAGGACTGGACTAGGATTAAAAATTCCAGATGTATGAACCAAAGTTCTAAATGATTCACTCTGAAAGGGTGGATCATCAACACTAGAATCTTCGTAAGGTCCATTAGGTATTCTAGTATAGTCTTCAACAACGTCTCTCAAAGAATTTATTTAGAGAAAAATTAGATCTTGTATAACATTCAATAACAGATTTACAGGAAGTGTTGATTCTACCAATGGAGTAGAACTCCCAATCTTAGAGGAAACATCGTTATTGACTTCTCCTTCAAGAGAAGAACCCTCTGGTGAATTAGGAAGAAAAGGGGCATATTCTTTCGGTTCTTTCGGAGGCAACCCATGCATCCTACATGAATGACGAGGGCCGATGTTGACTACACCAAAAAATAAATAAAAAATATATATGGCCAACTAGAAAAACAAACAAAACTTCATTAATAAAATATAGATATCAAGCATGCAAACAAACGTTCTTATTTATAAATCACTAGTTGGTCATGAAATTCAACGTCACGAGATCAAGACAAGAAAGGGTTGGGATAAAGCGGGTGGAAAAGTTACGTTGAAGACTTGATTAATGGACTTACACCTTGGTGCAAGCTCCCACACATAATCATGGGTATACCCTCCAAGGATCCTGAGTGATTTTGGACAACGTTGATTCCAGGTACCATGAAGACTTGCCCCTCCATAGTCACGTCGATTCCAGGTACAGTGAAGACTTGCCCCTCCACAGTCACCTCGTGTAAAGACTCTAAATATATAGGCTAATAAGGTTACCAATTATGACAGTGATTCCTGGAGGAGTATTCAACAGTCCAATACATGCGCAAGGGTAGGGTATATAGGCCCAAAATCGCCTCGAGAAGGTACACACATGATTTTCTTCTCAAGTGACCCCCAATAATATGCACAATCTCTACACTAAGACTAACAAAGCAGAGTGAGTAATTCTGCCGACCTTAATGTGACCTCGTGATTGACCCTTGTGTTAGAAGGGCTTCCCAAGAAAAAATGTAGCAAGTGGATTTAAATCTCCCTATCACAAGATAATATTGTGTGTTTTGATGCTTTGGAGAGTATTCTTCACCATTGAGGAAAATACATGAAATAATCTTACTCAAGCATTTTCAAATCTTGCTTGGATAAGGCAAGATAGACTGGAATACCACCCTATGTTTATTGCCTCAAAAATTGTTTCCCAACCCACAAGTATTAGTTACAAGGGCTTAGGATGATTTTTTAAAATAGAAGATTGCTGTAAAATTCAACATTTTTATATAATTTTCTGAATATAACAGATGCAAAAGTAAATGTGGAGACAAAATAAAAATACCAAGTCACATATTAACACAGATGAGAGAGAATATCAATCGCTTATTTCATTCCAAGAAATCAAAAGAATCGTTCTATTTATAAAAATCCCCGAGGGAGTTTGGACCAAAGTCAAATTTAGATATCCCCAATGAAACCATACAAAAGGACTCTAACAGGAAGTAAAAAACTGAACTTTAAGAGCTGGATCAACTTGCCATAGATTGCTGCCCACTCGACTCTGCACAATATCCTTTATCAGTCATGAAATTTAATTCATAAACATACAAGTCTACACAAAATATCAAAGATAGATCAACACCTCTGAAAACAAGTGTCTGAATGATGTAATTCGGCTTTGAATCTTGCTGTCTACAATAGGACCCTGCTGTGATAAAAGAGAATTAGGTTTTTAATGAATTGAAGAATGAATGAAAACTAAACTATCTCAATAAAATTTAAGAGCAAACCTTAGTATTCTTTCTCCTTCTATTCTCCTCTTGTTCTTCCTTCTCATTTTGCTTTTATGCATCCCAAATTAGTTGAAGTAGTTCAACTACTTCTTTTAGTTAAGTTAACTAAAACTCAACTAACTTTTACTTAGGGGAAGAATTAATATATTAATAATAATAAGGGTCTTTTAATAAATAATAACTAGTAGGTGGGACCCCTTGCGACTCCCTTTAGTTTCTTAACAAAAATAAACATAACTAGTTAATCAATCAAACACATCCCTCCTTATGATTCCCATAATAATTTTCATAATTTTGAAAATTAAATATCAAGGATATTTTAAATCATATCCAAAATATCCAAAAATAATACGCTGTCCAAAAACTTCAGCAGTCCACTTTTCTTAATAAAATAATAATAAAATATACTCAAAAACCATATTTTCCACTTTGGGAGGCAATTTTCCCTTTGTTGCTGCTATCTCCTTTTGAATTTCCTGAATTAGCCTTAGGATGTGTGCAGCCTTGAGGCTTGATCTCACTGATGACATGAGAACAATCATCTCTCAAGTGCATGCGGGATGAAATAGATTTTTCTGAATCACTTGAGGGAGAGGAGGGGGAAACAACAACTTTTCCTTTGTCATGCATGTGGTGGGCTTTGATTTTTAGTCTTTTTCTTGCATGGGAGGACTGTACAGGTGAGTGTGCAGGGGAAATCTGGAAATTTGGGTTAATATGTGGAGGAGGAGAAGGTAGAGACAAATTTGGCCAGCCACGATGTTGGGAGACTGCTGGGTGAACAATCTCCTGTCATTAGTCGTTCTCGGGAACTTCAGGTTGCAATGAAACATGAGGGGGCATAGGGATACCATGGAAATGCTGGGGTTGGAAGGGAGGCCTCTCTAGTCTAGGTTGGACTACCCCTTGTCCAATCTAATTGAAAAATCCATCTTGGAAGATCTAGTTTAACTCTTGAGGATCGGCATTAAAATGTATCCAGAATATTGGCCTTCTAGGCCCTCTGTTCCAATTCCCTCTGCCCCTGTTATTTCATCCATGACTTCCTCTGCTAAAGAAGCTCATTCTGTATGCAATGTTTATTAGCAACTAGATTCTTAAACAAACCATACATGACATCTCTTAATATGAAAAAAAGTTTGGCTCAACAATGACATCAGACCCATGCAATCCAATCCATAAAATTCATTTAATAATTGTCAATGAGTAGGGGGTGAATGAGGGTTCTGGGATATCTGAGGGGGTTATATTGAGCGGAAAAGTGATAAAATGAAAGGGAGTAAGAACATGATTGCTGCTCAATAATTCATTAAACAATCAACTGTGCAAAAATAATAAAATCATATCATCTGTGATCCATCTTTGTGTTATTTCTTAATCATTGTAATACAAAGTTTTTTTAATTTAATTTTAAGAACATGGTGTGCAAAATAAATCTGGGATTGTGAGGGGATTCGTAATGAGAGAAAACATGAGAAAATTACAGGGGATTTAATGGATACTGTTCATAAAATAAATTAAATAATGAACAATCATAACTCTATATTAAAATCAATCTAAAAAGCACCAGCATTCACTGTTCCTCAATCGTATACAAAATTGCTTGCTGTTTTAATAATTAAATTTCCAAGAATTTTTTAATTGATAACAGCTTGTGCAATCATAACTTATAATTTTTTTTTCCATTCAACAATACTGTTTAATAAAACGTTGATCCCTTCTTCTTTAAAAAAAAACATAAAATAACTCAAAACATGCATAGTAATATGCTCAACATCTATCCTTGATAATCTAGACTGCACCATGATAAACAATCAACATCCACTGTTTATCAATCAACAATCAGGCCCAATTAAAATGTACACAAGTCTCTTTTGAAAATGTGAACAACCTTCAAAGCATGCCCAATTATACACAGGTCTTCATCATATCAATCAACAAAATCTTTAAATGATAACAACAGTCAACCCAAACATAAACCCTGAGCCTTATCTCTGTGGGTATAACTTCCTTTTAAAACAATTGGTAGTCTATGTGATGATTCCAATATAATCAATCATATATGAGTGAACATAAATCGATTGACACATAGTGATCATTTTTTACCTTGCCAGAACCCTAATCGGGCTGAGTAAAAATCATACAGGTGTCTTCTTATGCAACCAAGACCACGTTGGATAAAACACAGTGAGTGAAACCATAATGAATATGAAGACAACCCTCGACTGTATGCAACCGATTTTTTTCATTCTTATTTGTTCAAACAATTTTATCATAGAAGGACCAGACAAAGACTCGACGAGAAATCATGTGTCTTTCAAGACTTCGATAACCATTTAATTGATAACCAATACTTGACAACCCCAGAACGTGCCTGAGGAGAGAAAATACAAGTCAGAGCCTAAATCAAGCTCTGTCAAAATTAAATGTAGGGAGGCAGCAAGAGCCCATTTATCATTTTAAACAAAAACACAGAGAGTTGATGGTCTTCCAACCTTATATCTATTTCACCATCGATTTATAACCACATGCTAATTTTTTTTTTGAAACAAACATTAATGAGCCACACAGTCCTTGCTTATTACTCCAATCCATTGATGAAACCAATAGTTAACACCCGAGGAGAGAAAAGACAGTAAGAGTAAAATAACCCAGTGCACACAGGTGCATCTAACACTTGAATAGAAGAGACAAGGGTTAATTGAACAGTGGTGGGTGTTAGCACAAATTTTGGTATGGGTCGTTTTCTCTCCTAAGTCGAGCCCATGGCACAAAAAGTGAAGAGGCGGGATAAAAACCCACTAAAGGGTGATTATTCACGGCTTATGCTAGAAGTGCCCAAGCGCATATCTTAGAAAATCTCGTTTGGGGTTCAAAGTCAAGCGAGAGGGTGAAGATCTATTTTCAATGACTAGGATTCATCGAGGAATCAGATCGACGATCAGTGGGAATTCACAATTAGCAAAGTTGCATGAGGATTAGTGCCGAGAACATCACCTATATCACAAAAGTGATCGGGGCTGTCCATTTCAGCAGACATAGGTGGCATGCGATCGAGCTTCGTTGCGTTTTGGTTACCAGTTCTTCGAGAGCAAAGGAGCAAGAACTCCCGATGGGTGAATTCCTGAAAGAATCTAGTCCATTAATCATGGAGTAGTCTCAGCCGTCCATCAGGGATGAATCTCGACACATGAAGCTAAGGAGTAGGTAGATCTAAGCGGTCGGGATCTACGTGCCCAGATCTACGGACAGGGTTCCATTTCGGAACCCCTTCGTCATTCTACNTCCGGAATTGGCGGCTTAAAGAGGGTCCTCCTATCATATCCTCATGATTTCCTCCACCTTTCATCTTCCACCACCCGCCTTCCACTCCATATCTCACCTCCACTTAGCACCATCCTGACCCACCTTATTCCCATTTTAACATCTTGCCTTCTGACACCTGTCCCTCTCCATTCTGCATCACTTCATCATAAGCAACATGTCCTCCCTCAAGCAATTGTGTCCTTTCACCTCCTCATTCGTTGTTTCCCTTCATCCCTGCCTGGTCACCACTCATTCACCACTTCCAACCATGTGCCCCAGTCTTCACATCGGCCTCCACACCTTATCATTAGGCCGTTCAACCGATTAGGTGGCAGTGCGAGAGGGCTTCCACGTCCCAAGAATGCAAAGTTGGCCAGGTTGTTCCCAATCCCAAGGAAGCAATTATTGAGGTGGTTGGTGGTGGTTAGACATCGTCTCCACCATAAATGGAAAGTCCAGAAAGGGAATTGAGATGGGTCAATTCTTTTGCAGGGTTTCCAAGAGCCTGGTTGCATCTGACACAAGTGCATGACTATCTAGAGACTGCAGGTGCAGTCTGCTAGTAAACATGCAGACGTAATGTTTTTAATAATAAGTCTCGGTTTTGCTTCTGTTATTGGCTTTGGGTATATGTAATCAATTTTTCCATTTTCGTAATCTATCGATGGTAGAGCTAAGCTCCTGACTGTAAAGCTTTAACAAATCCTCTAGTTCTCTAGTTATACAATGATATTTTGAGATTTCTTGTTTAATGGTGGCCAACCTCCTCCTTTCCTTGTTCCTCTGAATCTGAAATCCCGAGTATGGATGATATAGTCGGGTGTTGCTATAACTATATAATGCATGTTTGATTGTATTAGTTCTGCAACGTTTGAGGTTTACTTTGAAGTTTCTCTGGTCTGAGAGGATCTCATATCTGAGACTTTTCCCCTTTCTTTTCTTTCACTTACTCACCACTATGCAAACTTACTGGCTCAAGTTGAATCAAGACCTCACATGTCCTTTCTGTTCCAACCCAGTTTTCTAAGTGAGCGATATTGTTCTGAGTTTAATTCCATTCGATCACCCTCTTTATAAACAAATCGTGACATAAACTGATGGGCCTCAAGCTTACTCCTGCTGCAATCCAGGAGTGACTTCTATAGCCAACAATGGGTATTTAAACAGTGTGAGATACTGTCACTTTCCAATCACCCGAGGGTTAATAACTTTGACAACAAAAACAGTGACGACACACACATCCTTTTGACAGAATGCCAAGATACAACCTATATCAATCCAAAACCCACACAAGCCTATGTTAATGTTTGGGGCCAACAAAGACTGGATCTTTGGGATGCTTTCAATGAAAAGAAAATAAGAGCAGGCCATCAACCATGACTTGGGGTTTGAATAAAAGAACACGCCAACTATTGGCATTTTCTTTGTCACTATGTAAGGATTATCACAACATCTGGGAGGGAAACAAGTTGATTGACATTGATACACAGAACGACGGATAAAACCCTCAACTATCAACTCAAAGCCTTATCGCGCCATTGTTATTATTATTCCATAAAGACTCATCATAAAATCCACACTGACCAAGCAACCACCAATGCACAACTTAATAATACCCATTTCTCTTGATTATAATTGCCAACAATTTTGAGTCATCATAGAGAGCCATAACACACATTTACACAAAGTAAAAAATCTCAAGAACACACAGAATCCAAGCATCACCGAGCCATCATTTGGTTCATACAACAAATAATACATCGTCGATGGAGAGAAAAGAATCATATGGGAAAAATGATTAAATGACAAGTTGGCTGAGCTCTCCCTTCCAAAAACTTGAAAATGAGGAGCTTCACAACCAACATAGTGAAATTGAAACAATGGAACAATGTTAGGGTGATGGGCGATAGGGAAATTATGGAGTGATGTGCAGTAAATGCACGTCGCTTCCATCACTGGCCCCATTCAATTCAAAGTACGAGACAACCCAATAAGCATAACATTCACCAATAATAAAGCCATATAACCAATGCATATTCAATGCCAAACCATCGTGAGATCTGAGACGATATCCACTGCATATTGCGCCACCCAAGATAGTTTACACATTAACCCTTGCTATAACTCCATGCAATAATCCATATTAACAATGCTATATGCGCCTCCATTCGAATCTAATGAAATTTGCATAGTCCATTAACCAAACAAATAACATAACAACTAGGACTAACACTAGTATCCCTTAACTCTTTCATTCAAAATTTGAATAGTCTTTTACTATAGCTCAAATACATAGTTTCTTTCATTTTGCTATACTTTAGAACCTTTTCATAGTTTTTTTCTTTGTTTTGATCATGCTACTATTAAATTATCCCTTTCATATATGTGGCTAGGTAATCAATCATAAGAATTAGTAACAAGTTTATAACATAGCAAATGTAAATAACATGCTCTTCATACCCATAACATTGTTCTGTATCGCAAAAAACATTCCACAATAATGCATTATCCACATATTATCATGCCAACGAAACCAAGACTGCATCATCACAAATGTAGGACAGTGTAGGCAACATCATAACAACAACAAAACATGTGTAGTATATCTATCCTTGTGGCTATAGTATACAAGGGGGTCCCACCTACTAGTATTATATTATTAGCATAGTTAAATAATAACGCTTTAGCAATACTTTGCAGGCATAATTTATCGTTACAATTTTAATTGTCAACAAACTGGCGAATCCACAGGGAAATCTATTTCCAATAGATTTAGAAATCAGAATGTCTGCTTTTGCATACCAAGTAACATCATATCAAGAATATATAAATCAAAATGATTATGCAACAGGGGGATGTGAATGGATTTAAGGGAAAAATGACCGGGAATCTGGGAAAAACTCATGGAAAGTGTTAAGTATGAGGGGTTTTATCCCTGTAAGCATAATCATTCAACTAAAAAAAGAATGTTCTTGACTTCAAGGAGAAAAAATTTCTGAACTTGCTCCTTTGAATCTTGAAATGGATGAAGAAAAGGAAAGCAAAAGAGGGATAAAACCAACTATCTTATAAAACAATAGTGGAAGAAGATAACAATTTCAATGATTCTTTCAAGGGGAACATCATGACAGCTATGTAACTTGATTGTTATTGATTAACAATACTTTGCAGAAGTGTTGCTATGGAAAAAATGATCCAACATTTTATTTTGACAAGAAATGTAGTAAAAAAGAACAAAAAAAAGAAATGTCATAGCAAAAATGAAACAACAAAATTGAAATAAGCAGAAATGAAATGACATAAATTGAAAAATTGAAATTTAAAAATAGAATGAAAAAATACTAATGTAAAAGCAGAAATGAAAAAATACTATAATATAGAAAACATTCCATACAGTGTTAAACTTTTCAAGTTGGTTCCACATAATGATTTAAGTGAGAACCGTTAATGATGTAGGAAAACAATCGCTCTTGTAAGTCCTTTAGAATGTAGGAATTTGTGCCCAGGACAAAAGCGATCTTAAAAGGACCCAACCATAAGTTTTGAAACTTTGAATTCCTTCCTCTATCAACATGAGCTGAATCCCACAACAATACCTTCTCATTGACTTTAAATTTGATAGCTTTGACACTCTTGTTGAAATATTTTTTAACAGTACGATGTCTTCTCTTTATATTATCCAAGGAAAATGTCCTTTGCTCCTATAAAGCCAAAAGTGCATTCATTCTTTGAGAAACATCAGAAGAATTTAATTCTTCGACCTGTAGCATTAACCATAAGAAGGAAATTTCCATCTCAATAAGAAGAATGGCTTCTTGACCATAAACAAGCTGGAAATGAGTGCAACCAGTGCTCACCTTGGTGGTAGTTCGATCTGCCCAAAGGGCGTAAGTGAGGAGAGTATTCCATTGATGAGGCTTATCTTCAATGAGCCTTTTAATAATTCTTACCAGATTCTTATTGGTAAACTCAGCCAGCCCATTTCCTTGGGTATAATAAGTTGACGAGGTAAAATGTTTAACCCCCAACTTAGCTAAAAATTGGGTCATCTTAGCAGAAATAAAAGTGGGACCATTGTCTGTAATAATTTCCAAAGGAAGACCAAATATGGAAAAAAATATTATTTTCAAGGAAAGAAACCACCTGCTCATCCTGTGAATGTTTAAGCGAGACAACTTTAGTCCATTTCGTAAAATAGTTTGTGGCTATCAAGATAAAGACTTGTCTTGCTGAAGATAGAGGATTAATAGGACCAATAAATTCCAAACCCCATTTTGAAAAAGGAAAGTCTGGGAGGACAGGTTGTAAAGGCATGGCTGAAAGACGTTCTTTCCCAACAAATTTCTGACACTTGTCACAAGATCTTGAAAAAACATAAGAATCATGAAATATTGAAGGACAATTGTATCCTTTTATGATAATCTTAAAAGTAGTGGTTTTAGCAGAAAAATGACCTCCTATATGAATAGAAAAATTTGAGGAACCATGAGTTTCTTGCAACAATTTATGTGCTTCCTCATTATTTACACAGCGAAGCAACATACCATTGACATATATTCTAAAGAAGAAGTCTCCTATAATGATGTATCTGGCAGATTTGAGACAGAGCCTTCTTCTTTGATGAGTGTCTAATTTATCTGGACATCTTTGATTTTGCAAATAGTAAACCAATTTTTTATACCAAGGATGTTCAGACACAGGAAGGATTTTATTATCAATGTAGAACAATGCTGATAGAGAGCTATCCTATTCATCGATTTCTTCACTAGTTTCAACATGATGATCTAAGTGAAGGGCTAAGTCACGTCCCTTGATGGTGTTATAAGTCACGATAGTTAAATCATGCTCCTAGATCTTGGCAAGCCAATGTGCAATATTCCATGAAAGATAATTTTGTGAGAGAAAAAACTTGACAACGGGTAAAGGGACTTTTACCAACGTGTGCTTACCTAAGATGAAGTGGAAAAAAATTTCAACAACTTTAACAAGAGCAAAAACATGCTTTTCAATAAAATAATATTTAAACTCATCATCAGACAAGCTTTGAATCATGTAAGCCATTGGTTTTTCATTACCTTGGTCATCACGTTGCAAGAGGATAACACAAATTGCTTCCTTTGTGGCATTAGTATATATCATAAATTCTTTCTCAAAATCTGGCTTTGCCAAAACTAGTGTGGAACTGATTGCTCTCTCGATCCCTACAAAAGCATTTTTGACATCATCTGTCCAAGAAAAGGAACGATCTTGCTTAAGAATATTATGAATTGTCTTGACCATTACAACAAAATCAGGAACAAACCTACATACAAAGTTAATAACACCCATAAAATCTTGAACCTCCTTCTTGGAAGTGAGAGCAGATAGATTTAAGATAACAACAATCCTTTCAGGATCAATGCTTATTCTTGAATCAGAGACAATGTATCCAAGGAGCTTGCCCTTGGTAAGGCCAAAAATAGACTTATAAGGATTTAGAGAAATGGAAAATTTCCTACATAGCATGAGAACTCTTTTAATATGACCTAAATGATCTGATCGATTTTTAGAATACACAATTAAGTCATCAAGATAGATCTGGATAATATTTCCGATCAAATTGTCAAAAGATATTTGCAAATCTCTTTGAAAAGTGGCACATGCATTAGATAAGCCTAAAGACATACATTCATAAGAAAAAGTTTCCCAACGAGTAATAAACGTGGTTTTATATTTATCTTCCCTCTTTACCTTGATTTGATTGTAATAAAAAAAACCGTCAAGTAAGGACATCATCTGTGACCCTGCAACTTGCTGCAAAATCATTTCCATATTAGGGAGAGGAAAGTGATCTTTTATACTAGCCCTATTCTATACACGAAAATCTACGCATAATATGATCTGACCAATTGTTTTCCGAATGAGCACCAAATTTGAAACCCACTCAGAATACTTAATTGGGAAAATGATCCTAGCCTTCAAGAGTTTTTCCAACTCCTTTCAAATAGTTGCTTCCAATGCAAGATTAATGGGTGTTTGTTTTTGCCTAACTGGTTTTATGCCCTCTTGATAGGAATGACATAATGTATAAGAGCAGGATCAAAACCACGAAGATCCTCATAAGACCAAGCTAAAACATCTTGAAATTCACTAAGCAACTTAACGAACTTCAATTTTTCTTCATCAGAACATTGGGAACCTATTTTAACATTCTTTGGAGACTTGGGTGTTCCAATGTTCAAGGAAATGGTTTCACCCACTTTCCTTTTTGACTCCTCTTCTTTATGTTTTTATTTTTTTCTTACATCACTCGATGAAAATGAACTTTCTAGAGGAGTCAAGCCTTTAGGAATTTTGTTATCTTCCATCGATATAATTTCCTTAGGATTATAAGGTTCATTTTGAATGAAATAACAGATGTTCTGATCACTAGGAAATACTTTCCATGACTCTATGTTGTCAGGGATGTGTGGATGATATAGAGATTGAAAAGTACAATCAGGTCTTTGTGGCAGAAGTTTCCAAGTAGGAGAGGCTGCAAAAACAACTGACCTGTCAGCCATTGAGTTCAATTCCCTTTTAACATGAGTGATGTTGAAAGATAGTAAGTTCGATATAGGTTCCCAAATAGTTTGGGTGTAATGTTTCATTAACTTGTTTCTAGGAGAATATATCTTTCATACGAGGTTTACAACAAGTTCGGAATCCCCAAAAACAATAAGGTGACCACAACCCAGATTATAGGCATTTTCAATGCCTAGCAATAATGCTTCAAATTCAATGACATTGTTTGTGCAAGCAAAATCTAACCTATAGGTAATGTTATGAATCTTACACACATGAGAGTACAAGATAATACTAGCTCAGTTTCCTTCATTGGAGCATGAACCATCAAAGTGCATATGCCACATCCCATCCTCTAAGTCGATTTGTTCCAAAGTAGTGTTGTCCTCATCCGCAAAGATGGAATACACTCCTAGGCCCTCCTCGATATAAGTCACATTAGGCCATGGGACACTTTCTATGTAAGGTGAAATTCTCCCCTCTCTTAGGACTATGATGTTTTTACCATTCTAAAGAACAGATAAGTGTGTCCTGTCAAGTGAGAGGTATCTATCTGTCAAAGCTTTCCAATCTCTTAATAAGATGATTGAGTAATTACTCACTGGAATATCTATACCTGAATATTAAGGGCTATCCTTATTTCAGGATGCGCACACAAAACCAAGGTCACATCCTTGATTTCACCTATGGTCATTTGTTGTAAACTATTATAAGAGAGCATGCTTCTGGAGTTTTCATTTGTACAAGACATGCTTAGATCTTCCATAATATTTTTTGACATTACACTTGGGCCCGAACCACCGTCAATGAGACAACAATGGGCAATCTTATCCATAATATTTACAAAAATATAAAACGAGGTTTTTTTTATAGGGTGTTTAAATTTATGTACACCTACTTTATTTACAGACGAATCCTCTTCATCTACCTCTTCAGGTCTTCAGATAGGTTGGCTAAAATGGAATCTTTTCCTTCCATGAAATTTTTTAGATGCTTTTGTTGTTCAAGGACAACAACCATGTCCAAGAGGGTAGCATATGCTTTGATGTTGGCCAATTTATTTAGAATGTTGTATTTGGAAGAGGGAAGAGGGGAGGTAGTTCCTTGACTGCCAAGAGCCTTATGAACCTGAACATTAGCAACTGGTGAAGATGAGATTGGGCCAAAAGAAGTACAAGGAGGATCATATTTTCTTTTTGGAGCATAGGATTTATTCCTAGTATTTATGATCATGACATCCTATGGCTCTGCAAAGTCTAGGACAACAATAGTAGTTTCAAGTATTTTACCAAATATTTTATCTCTGGCACTCTTCTTTATCTCACATGTACTTTCCTCATGGTGTTCTTTGCAAAAGTTACACCAACTATGAGGCATGATAACTTTAGGATGAAAATTGTTTTCATTTGGATTTCTAAAGAGGGGTGCATAAAAAGATGAAGGTCCAGGGGTAAGACATGGGACATTTCCTTTCTACTCATACACTATCATTTGATTATTCATATCTTGTACAAGGTGTAAGAGGGAGGACATGTCTGTCTGTTTAACTGAGTCTCCCTTAGGAAGACCTGTTCTTTCAAGTTGTTCTTCATACTCTAAACAAGTGTCCAGAGCGGACCCAAGGTTATCAATGGCCTTTTCCTTAAGCCTATGATGATAGGGGGAAGATAATGCATTATAATAGTGCATGAAAGTGGCTTGGTTTTGAGGGAGAATGAGTTCAGGGATTTGGTTGTATAATTTGGTGAAACACAAGTTGAAGGAATTGATAGTATCACCATCCTTATAAGCGATGTTACTGTACTCCCGTAACTGCTCGAATGGGATTTTGGATTTCCCATAGGTAGATTTGAACCAATAGGCTAACTCCTCCCAAGTAGAAAAAATATTAGGAGGGAGGTCAAAGAAATCAGACGTAGCCTTCCCTTCAAGGGAATTCACAAATAAGCACATACAAGTGTCGTTGTCATTGGCTCCTATGTTGTGACAGGCATTAGAAAATGCCACCAAGTGTTCATTCGTAGTGACAATGTTATTCCATGAAAACCTAGGGAGACACTCTTTGAATTTAGGGAGACACTCTTTGAATACGGGTTCTGAGATATCTGAGGGGGTTGTATTGAGCGGTGATAAAATGAAAGGGAGTAAGAACATGATTACTTATCAACAATTCATTAAACAATTGACTGTGCAACAATAACAAAATCATATCAGCTGTGATCCATCTCCGTGTTATTTATTAATCGTTGTAATACAAAGTTTTTTTAATTTAATTTTAAGAACAGGGTGTGCAAAATGAATCTGGGATTGTGAGGGGATTCGTAATGATTGAAAAAGTGAGAAAATGACAGGGGATTTAATGGATATTGTTCATAAAATAAATTAAATAATCAACAATCATAACTTTGTATTAAAATCAATCCAAAAAGCACCAACATTCACTGTTCCTCAATCATATACAAAACTGCTTGATGCTTCAATAATTAAATCTCCCAGAATTCCTTAATTGATAATAGTCTGTGCAATCATAAATTATAAAAAAAAATTCCATTCAACAATACTGTTTAATAAAACACTGATCCCTTCTTCTTTAAAAAAATAAAAATAAAATAAATAAAAACATGCACATCAATATGCTCAACATCTATCCCTGATAATCCAGACTGCACCACGATAAACAATCAACATCCATTGTTTACCAATCTGCAATCAGGCCCAATTAAAATGTACACAGGTCTTTTTTCAAAATGTGAACAGACTTCAAACCATGCTCGATTATACATAGGTCTTCATCACATTAATCAACAAAATATTGAAATGATAACAACAGTCAACCCAAACATAAACCCCGAGCCTTATCTATGTGGGTATAACTTCCTTTCAAAACAATTGGTATTATGTATGATGACTCCAATATAATCAATCATATATGAGCGAACAAAACTCGATTGACACACATGGATCATTTTTTACCTTGCCAGAACCCTAATTGGGATTAGTAAAAATCATATAGCTGTCTTCTTATGCAAGCAATACCATGCTGGATAAAACACAATGAGCGAAACCATAATGAATAGGAAGACAACCCTCGACTTTATTTAACCGATTGTTTTCATTCTTATTTTTTCAAACAATTTTATCATAGAAGGACTAGACAAAGACTCAATGATAAAACATGTGTCTTTCAAGAATTCCATAACCATTTAATTGATAACCAATACTTGACAACCCCAGAAGGTGCTCGAGGAGAGAAAAGACAAGTTAGAGTCTAAATCGGGCTCTGTCAAAATTAAATGTAGGGAGGCAACAAGAGCCCGTTTGTCTTTTTAAACAAAAACACAAAGAGCCAATGGTCTTCTAACCTTATATCTATTTCACCATCGATTTACAACTACATGCCAAAAACAATTTTCAAACGAACAACAATGATCCACATACTCCTTTGTTATTACTCCAAGCCATTGACAAAACCAATAGTTAACACTTGAGGAGAGAAAATATAGTAAGAGTAAAATAACCTAGTGCACATTGGTGCGTCTAATACTGGCAGAAAGAGACGAGGGTTAACTTAACAATGGTGGGTATTTAAACAAGGTGAGATAATGTCTTTTTCCAATCACCCTGGGCTTAATAACTTTGACAATGACAGTGAAGACACACACGTCCTTTTGATAGAATGCCAAGATACAAATCCAAAACCCACACATGATTGTGTTAATGTTTGGGGCCAACAAAGACTGGATCTTTGGGATGCTTTTAGTGAAAATATAGTAAGAGCAGACCATCAACCATGACTTGGGGTTTGAAGAAAAGAACACACCGACTGTTGGCATTTTCTCTGTCACTGGGTAATGATTATCACAACAACTGGGAGGGAAATGAGTTGATCGACAATGATACACAGAACGATGGATAAAACCCTAAACCATCAACTCAAAGCCTTATTGCGCCACTGCTACTATTATTCCACATAGACTCATCATAAAATCTATTAAGAACCAAATATCAATATAGCATAGAAAAACCTCAGAAAAAGTACTCCACGCCTTGAAAAAGAGATAATTTCAGATAATAAGCCTCTTCGAATGGGAAACCTCCTTTTACCCCACTTAAATGTTCAAGTACAAGATGATTCAAAATGAAAATGTCTCCTTGGTATATATAGGANCTTCCCAAGTGGAATCTTCAACCGGTAGTTTCCTCCATTTAATGAGATACTCTGAAATGGATCTATTCCTCAGCGGGTGAATTCTTGTGTCAGTGATGGCTTCAGGCTCCAATATGATTTTTCCTTCCTCGTCAATTTCTAGAAATATAGTTTGAACTGGGATCTTTTCGCCTATAACCTTCTTTAAGCATGAAACATGGAAAACTAGGTGTACTTGTGAAGATGCAGGCAGCTCCAATTTGTATGCCATAGTACCAATATTTTGCAACACCTTATAAGGGCCATAGTACTTTGGTGATAATTTATTATCCTTCTTGGCTTGCTTGAGGGACATCTGTTTGTATGGTTGTAGTCTTAAAAATACCCAATCCCCTACTTCAAA
>JASDQU010440006.1:21777-33576 GCA_032191745.1 Picea mariana | reverse complement strand
ATTAAATTTATTTATATAATAAAAAACAATTTCATTAATTCAAAATTTTAATTTTTAAATAAAAACTATTTAATATAATTTCAATTATAAAAATAAAAAATAAATATTTTTTTAATAATATGTAAAATATAAAGAATATATTTGAATCACTTCTTCAACTTTTTTTTCTTTTGGTAAAAAAAAAATTATATTCATGAGATTGAATATACATGTTTCAACGAAAAAAAGAGGCTAGCCTAGACTTTTGAGTCTTTCATAATGATAAAAAAACTTTATGCCATAACGGGCTCAAAGACTATATTCCATCATAGCTACAAAAACTACAAGTGAAACTACATAGCTTCCTTTTCTTCTCCATTAACAAATTCGTAGTATCCAAAAGCTGCTTTCAAAAACATAAGAGCTTCCTTGGACAAGCTGTCAGCTTTTATGTTTAGTTCCCTATATATGCGGTGAAAAGAGAGACAATCAAAGGATCTTGTTTGAAATTCCAGATTCCGAAGTAGAAATCCTTGACCCACATTTTCCATTTTTTCTTTCTTGCAAGCCCAATCAACTACTAACTCTGAGTCTCCCATAATTTGAAACTTTTTTACCCCTTTCTCATGAGCTACTGACAACAAATTTATGAGTGCAATGAATTCAACCTAATTGCTAGAGCCTTTGCCAAGAGCGTAGCATATGTGAATGTAATGGTTTTGATTTAAAAAGAGCACTACCCCCACCCTGCATTGAGGAGGGTGTCCCTGGCTTGCTCCATCAAAAAAGTCCAATGGGATGGACTAGTTTAGATCCGACATGACAAGAACTTGGATTTTCTTCTTCTTTTTCTTAACCATGAAATCCTACAAAATATTGATGATTTGTCATGAACATATCTTAGGAGGGATAATTTTTTTTTATAAATACAGTTGTTACGTTCCCACCAAGGACTGTTAACCAAGATGCATGGAAAGACGTCAAGGTGATGAACCAACTTATCTTCCAGCCAGGTTCAGATACTAGCTTCGAGATCTTGATGCATCCAACTAATTTGAGAGTTGAACTCCTCATTCACCAATAAAAGGAGATGAATTGTGTATGGGAAGTGTGTAAAGAGGTGGGATCAAGAGTCTTCATTGGATCTACATAGCACACAAAAAATCAGACCTATCCAGCCTCGCTTTAAGCCATTTCCCCATGTGAGCAGCTTATTATTGAGAGCGAGCCAAAGGAATATTTTTCTTTTAAGAGGTGCCTATAACTTCCAAAGGGAGCCCCACCAACAACATTTTTTACTAGAGAAGTTGGCCTCTGCCACCACATTGTACCCTAACATAGTAGTGTACTCTCCACTCCCTAGCTTCTTACACCAACAAAGAATATATTCTTCTTATTCATTCAATAGGATATAATTGGAGGCTAGTGTACTGATGAAACAAGCCCATTTAGCCACCTTAGAACCAAATAGACCAATATCAACACTATTTTTCCATCCTGGACGCCCTTGAAGTTGTGGGAATTGAGCTTGAGTGTTTTCCAGGAAGAAAATATTGACTTCGCAGAGGGGATGTCTAAGGAAATTAGAAATGATAAATTCATCACCATCTCCCAGCCATGGGTTCAATCATATTCTCACCTTTCTCCTATTGTCAACTTTCCAAACTGTCCATAATGCCACCAGAGGGAAAGATGATGTCAGTGCTTTCCAGATAATTGATCCACTAGCAGATTTTATTGGAGTCCTATACCATTCCTCAATGGTCGAGCCATTTAGATACTTTGATTTCAACACTTTTACCCATAATGACAAGTTGTGAGTGAGTCTCCATAAGGCTTCTGACTGCTAAAGAGAATGCAAATAAGTAAATATTTTTTATTCCTCGACCACCTAGATTTTTGGGGAAGTCTCTCCTGCTCCATTTGACTAGTGAAGTGCCACCTGTTAGCTTCAATTTAGACTTCAAAAACTGAAAACTGGGATTTTGTTTTTTTATCTTGGTGAGGAGCTGGATCAATCGAACCTGTGTGCTTCTTTCTTAACAATGGGGGGTTGAAGACCCGTGTTTTTTCCATAGTTTACCAACAAAAACCCTAAGGCATCGACATATCAATCCTCAAACAAAGATTGACGAAGGTCTCACCTAAGACGCCTTGTGGAACACAAAGACCGTCAGGTCTTGTGTTGGGGATGATGAAGGACAAATTGGACCAAATTCTATCCAGGTTGGCATTCAAACAATCCATTGAAAACCACTTAACAACTAACAGTAGGCAATGATAATACAAACGTTTCATTGACACATAATTAACACATCATAAGACCAGAATTATTGAAACTTTGTTATCTTCATTCCATTATCACAAACATACATTAAGAAACTCATAAATTGATAGCAACAAAGCCTTTCTCTCTTATACATATTCCTGGTGTTACATTACACAGTTCCATTTTCTCCCTTTCAGACTCTACCAATGGGATAAATTCCAACTTACAACCATGGACATTACAAAACATAGGCTTAGAGAGAGCTCCATGACAACAATACCCACAACTATCAAAACCTCAACCAACTGAATAACATGTTAACTTCGTTTATGCTGTCATTGCTCCCTTTTATTTGCTTCTTGACTCTGATGCTCTGTCACTTTTAGTTCTACCCCACTCAATCCTCTGACTTCCAGTATCGCATGCTTCTATGATCTGCATGTATTCCACCTAGCCTCTTTGGAATCGTGACAACCTCAACTACATTTCCAGCTCATCTTTTTTCTTCTCTATGTTCCCTCGTGCTTCTTGTAATAATCATTCATGGATATTTCTCAAAGATTATTTCTTGATTCTGGTGTGCATGAAGTGTCTTCTTGATTTCTAGTGCACATCACAAAACTCAAATCAACATGCATTTGGTAGAACTCAAAATTGCGCACAATAACAAAACTTGACTTGATGCAGGCACCTTCTATCACCCCTCATGAAATTGCTTGAGCATGTGAAAAACTGGAATAGGCACGCACAACTTTGTTTGTCCGCGTGCACGATATTTACCCAAAATTTTGGGTGCCAACAGGCCCCCACCACAATTGTTTGGCTTGTCCTCGAGCCAATTGCCTCATGGAGTGACTAATGTGATGGAATTGAGTAAAAGAAAATCATCATCATTGATGAACCAGAACATCAAACCAAGTTGTGAATGCATCCATGTTTGAGTAAGAGAAAATAATCTTTCTAGGCTGTAGTTGCAACCTGACATAGGTCCTAGAATGAATTGAGCAGTCTGTAAGGTAAGTGATGTCTTTGGACTTCATTTGTCTAGGTGCTCAAAGTTTATCTCTTTGATGGTTTCTGTGGTGATTAATGAGGGATTTGTTTAAAACACATCATCCAAAAATTGATGCCCTAACCAAACTAATCTTTACAGCTAGAACTTAGCCCAAATACTCGTTGAACTACAAGAAGTAGATCTTGAGGAGGAGGTCCATCTGGAGAGACCTTTTTCATCCTCATGTATCATTTTTTTGATATTAAAGGTTGGAATACGGGGACCTCCTATCTCAGAAGAGAGGATACCCTCCATTCTTGGGGTGTCCTCTTCAACAAAGATGATTATCCATGGTGACAAACAAACCAACTGTGGGCCTAGAGAGTTGGTGTACTGTCGCAATTTTGAAGCACAATTCAAGGAATTGTGTGGCACTTGGCGATGTTTTGTGGGTGAGTAAGAGGGTGGGACCTCTGCTTAGCATTTGATGATGAAGTGTCGATCTTCTTGAAAATGAGACTGTGGGCTCTTGGATTTCCTGGCCAGATTGGGAATTTCACATCCCAAAACGTTTGTGAAGCAAGGCCATGAAAGGGGACCTGAAAGGGGATACGGTTAAAGCAATGGAAAATGGAAAGATAGAAGTGAGAAGAAAGAGAACATGTATGGGAGCGATGGGTGAGGGAGATAACCATTTTTTGGCTCAATCACACTTGTGCATGTCTTTCTTAAAGCTAGGGGGCTGAGGACGTAGGGTTCGTTCAGAGTTGACCAACAAAAACCCCAAAGAATCCACATACCAATACTTAAACAAATACTGACAGAGGTCTCACCTAATACGCCATGATGATCACAAAAACCATATGGTTCATTGTTGGGGATGATGAAGGACTAATTGGACAAAATTTCATTCGAGTTGGGATTCATACAATCCATTGAAAACTACTTAACAACTAAAAATATGTAACAACAATACACACATTCCATTAACACATAAGTAACACATCATAAGACTAGAATTACTGCAACTGTATTATCTTCATTCCATCATCACAAACATACATTAAGAAACTCATAAATTGAAAGCAACAGAGCCTTGCTCTCTTATAAATTTTTCCAGTGTTACATTACACAATACCATGCACTTCCTTTTAGACTCTATAAATGGGAAAAACTCTGACTTACAAGTAGGGACATTACAAAACATAGGCTCAAAGTGAGATTAGTGACAACAATACCCACAACTATCAAAACAACAACTAACTGACTAAAAAGCTAACTATGTTTATGTTGTCGTCGTTCCCTCTTATTTGCTTCTTGGCTCTGGAACTATGTCACTTTCAATTCTGCCCCAATCGCTCCTCTGACTGCCAGTCCCACACACTTCTATCACATGCATGCATTCTACATAGCCTCTTTGGAATTGTGGAAATATCAACTACCTTTCCATCTCATCTTGGTTTTTCTCCATGTTCCCTCATGCTGCTTGTAGTAATCATTTAGGGAGATTCCCCAAATATTCTTTCTTGATTTCGGTGTGCATGTTGTGTCTTCTTGATTTCTAGCGTGCATCACAAAACTTGGATCAATGCGCATTTGGCAAAACTCAAACTAGCATGCAATAAAAAACATGACCTAACGCATACGCCTCTTGTCACCCCTCGTGCAACTGCTTGAGCATGCAAAAAACTAGAACAAGCGCACATGAATTTGTTTATGCGCAGGTATGATATTTACCCAAAACTTTGGGTTCCAACATGAGGATTACTTTGGGCACAACAACAATAGAATTCCAATAGACTGGTATACTTTCCAACATAGATTTGATTAAATTTAGTATCCCTCCTTGTGAAAGAAGACAATTCCAAATTTGGGCTTCAACTTTATTATACGACTAGTTGCAATCACCTGACCTATACCCATCGGGATTTAAGAAAAACCCCAAATATTTAAAACCATCATCTAATGCCTTACTAGGAAAAGGAAGAGAAACTTCGATTCTTTTAAGAGAGACTTCCAACGATAGGTGAGGAATGAGACAAGACTTATGATAACTGATTTCCACACTTGTGTCTTGACAGAAGATGTCCATAATAAATTTTAAAGTTAAAAAATTTCGGCAGGATCCTTGTGCAAAACATAAGAAGTCATCAACAAAAAGAAGGTGGGATAAATATATAGACTCCAACACCTTCACACCCTTGATCATTCCTTTTTAGATTGCCTCATTTATGAGCCTTCTTAAATCCTCTGCAATGACACAGAATAGAAAGGGGGATAGTGGACACCCCTGTTGTAGGCCCCTAGAATCCTGAAAGAATCTTAAAGGAGAACCATTAATTAGAAGTGCAAAAGATGTTATGTTTACGCATCCCATTATCCAGTTTACAGTGGGAAGGTGAAAACCCATCTTCAGAAGAACAAGGAGGAGGAAAGTCCAATCGACCTTGTCATAAGCTTTTGAGAGATTGATCTTTAGAATAGTTGTTGAATACTTCATGGTCTTGATTGAATGAAGAGCCTCCTGAGCAAGGGAGATCGCATCATGGATTTTCCTTTTCTGAAGAAAGCCAAATTGTTCTTTAGAAATCACCTCACTCAGAAGCAATTTAAGCCTGCTAGCTATCACATTTGCCACCAACTTGTAGATATCATTGCAACAAGTAACATGACTGAAATAATTGAAAGAGGTCCCATCATATTTTTTAGAAATAAAAGAAAGAAATTTAGAATTGATAGACCCCAAAACCTTCTCTAAGACATGGGACTTAGATACTAGCTTTAGAAAATCATCTTTAAGAAGATCATAAAATCCAATAAAAAATTCAACCATTAGCCCATCGGGACCCATGCCTATCCCTTTTTGCATGGATGAAAGAGCTTCCAACACTTCAGTTTTTGTTACCTCCTCTTCCATAAACTTATTCATATCATCAATAAAGATTGGAGGATAGCTCGAGATGATTTCTAGTATCTCCTAGATAGAAAAACCTTTTTTTTCTTTGTACAAGTACTGAAAGAAACGAGCTCCCTCTTCCACAATTTCCTTGAAGGAATGTACACTATGACCCAATTCCACTTTGATCTCCAAAATAAAGTTTAGGTGTTATTGTCTCCCTCCTTCAACTAAAGAGAACGACTCTTCAAGCGTCATCTAGATTCCTCTTTTTCCAGGATGGAGTGACGATGAGATTCTAGCTCACATAACTGAATGAGATTGACCTCCAAAACGTTTGAATCACAATGTAGCATAATATCTTCGATTTTTTACTCTGTCTCCTTTAAGAAGGATATAATTTTTTACTTGCCGTGTTTACTCCATATTTTCATCACCAATTTGGAACGAGCAATATTTTCAGCCATTTGTTGCATGTACGAATTGTATGACGCCAGAGAAAGGGGGATCCAAGAATCCATGATGACTTTTCTGAAATATTCTTCTTGTAACCATAAGCTATTGAACTGTAGCGGAGCAAAAAAAATTTCTCCGCTCAATACCATCTGGAATAGGACAGAAAGATGATCAAAGAGACCACCAAAATAGACCCACAAGTAAGAAACTCCTCACAAATCAAAAAGCGATCTAGTCTTTTTGAAATTGTTGCCTCCTCAGAGCGAAAATTTGTCCACGTGGGGACTATCTTCACTAGCGCCAAATCCACCAATCTATGTTGTTCAAAGAATGACATGAAAAAATCACTTTGGGGATCTGAGCCAATGTCACTTCCCCATGATTCTTGTGTAGAAAGAGTTAAATTTAAATCCCCTCCTACCAAAGTAAACTTGTCATCAAATACATTTGTTGCTCAGAGATCGTTCCAATAAGATAGGCGATTATTGTAGGGTCCATAAATGTTGACGATCACAATACCAATGCCAAAGATTTTGTCTTCTAGGTGCACAAAGACAACATAATTGAGTGTTGAGGAGGATGAAGCTTTGAAAGTAGGACTCCACCTTGTCAAAATTCCACCATACTTTCCATGTAGATCAACAATGCAAAAATACCAAGACTTTAACCATGATTCAAAGCAAGATCTAGCTCTGACGCCATCCACCATAGTTTCTTGATTAAGGATAATCTTAGGGTTGTGGCTCATAACAAGCCTCTTGAGGGAAATTTGTTTACGGGTGCCCCCTACCCCTCTTGCGTTGAAAGAGAGAAGTTTCATGGGGGGGACCCGTTTGAGGTATTTCCTTGCTCTAAGGGCCCTATAAATGGTATTTCTTTTATCTTTTTTCTTGTCTTGCACCACTTTCTATTGAGATTTCACCAAATATGATTTATGACCTACTAGATTAGGGTGGTGAGAGTATAAAGCTGTCCCCCCCGTTGAAGAGGAATCATCCTGAGTTTTTTCTTGAGATCTAAGACCATACGTCAAGGATAAGGGAGACTTGAAAAGTGTAGGAGGAGGGGGGGATCGAAATATGCTACAACAGATGATCCTTCATGGGAAGGGGATAGAAAACATGGAGAGGGACAGGAAGGGGAGGCTCCCAAAGGAGATGTGGGAAGGGAGGTTGACAAATCCTAATCCTCGTTGATTTTTCTACTTAAGTAGTTAACTAGTTTAACATTCGTTTACTTATTAAACCATTATCACAATAAATGCATATAAAGGATCATTGGAAGAATAACATTCACAGCATGCAAAAAATTTATCCTAGGAAAACCCCTAAAGGGGAAAAACCCAACAAACTTCCTCAATATAGATTTACCAACCAAGAACAATGATTCTCTCTAAGAGATAACTAACAAAGAAGAAGATCCTCCTCTAACTCTTGACTAGGGAAAAGTAGTGCACCACTTAACCAAGATATATCCAAGAGAAAGACCAAAACTCTTCACCAAGTCATCTCCTAGTTGCAAAAATGTCTCCCTTTGAAACTTGCACACTTTTCTCCTTGGTTGCAGAGCTCGTGAATGAGTGTGCAAATGAGGTGCTAGATTGACTTATAAATAACGGTTTGGCCAACCTAAAATTAGGTCTAGGATGACCTGTTACTTTATCCTTTTGTTTTTTGTTTTACATGTCAAGGCATAATAGGGACGAATTTTACAAAGGCACAATAGGGCATAATTAAAAAATATAAGATAATAATATTCTTTAGGGTTTCTCTTGGTCAAATACAACAAAGATATCTTCTAAAGCTACTCAATCTTCAACAATCTTTAGAGGAGCATAAGGGTGAGAGGGAGAGGTAGAAGGAGGGAGGGAGGGGGAGAACCCAGAGCATGGGGGATAACTTACCCACGACACAATGAAGGAATGGACTGGACACCAATTTCTATAGGCAAGGATAAGGTGTGAGGGGCCTCCTTAGCTTTCAAAGAAGAATGAGTAAGCAACGAGAGTAGAGGAACATCAAATATCTTACTAGAAAGTGGTTCAACATTCGTTGTTTCTTCTTTAGTGTCAACAATGGAGTCCTCGACTGCGACCTTTATGTCGATCAAACTGAAGCTGGGAAAGGTAGGAACTACTACTTTACAACCACCAGAATATTTTTTTACCCATATTTTCTTGAATTTATTCTTCATTGAGTGGCGCTTGCTACATTGGTGTTGAAGATTCCTAACGCCATGAAAAATAAAACAACAGAAAGACAACTTCCAATAGTGTATCTTCTGTGTCCACTTCTTATCGCCAATGAATAAAACCAATTCTTCTAACAACCCATCATGTAAATCAACTTTCACGAGGACCCATGCCCATCTTCAATTTCATGGTCTCTCTTCCCAAGGAGGATCTAACCCATAAAAGCACAAAATCTTGTCGCCAAAGGATTTGAGGGAGGGCACATTCCAAAAATAAACCGAGAGGCCTGGAGAATGGGCCAAACCTTCTAGATTGGTATTGGTGCTCTAGATAAGTTGAATTCGATGTCACATGTCTACAAAATCATCCCAGAAGGACCCTAACACCATTCTCTCTCCAAGATGTGCTCAACATCTTCAACAATGATAAAGTTAAAGAAAAGCCAGCCTCAGGCCATAATTAAAAAAACTGATGAATAACCCATCAATAGATTCCAATTGTTTAAAATCCATTTCCTAAGAGTGGAAGGCCACACTACCTTCCCACTAAAGAGACCAACTAAATTATTCCCCATTATGTTTGGGATTTCTTCCAAACTTACATCCTTACCAACTACTATAGACATGTTGTCTTTCTGCATTTTGATACACTTCTTTGAACGTATGGGATCTTTCGGCTCCTACTCTATCACCTGACTAGACACTTCTAGGGAACCAATAGAACAAGAGGTGGGGAGACAGAAATATACAGAGGGGGAGTGCAAAGGGAATAAGAAGAGGGAGGGCGAGAATGAGGAGAAATGACCGGTGAGAGATGGATACCATGAACCAAAGGGGGGAAAGTTCGCATAACAAGGAGGAATTAATGTTGCCTCGAGTGGAGCTTGAGGGGATAAACCTTGATAGAGACTCTAAATCTAGATCCATGTGAGAGGAAGATTCTCAAAGGTCAAACTTATCGTTATATCTTCCAACTATCCTGATCGAAGGAAGAGAGGGCTCCATCTACTTTGTATGCCGACTCCATTGACCAGCAATAAATTCTAGATCTGGCAGGATGACGTATTCTGTATCTCTAGGATGAGAACCATAGTTGATGACTTCAGTCTCCATAAAGGCCTTTGGAGAATCGGACATCAGGGGCCACACCATGGTTGGTCGATGATCCAAAACTGATCTTTTTAAAACTATGGTTAAGTTTATGAATGAGTTGATTGACCATTTAGAAATTGAAGAGAAGAAGAATATTTAATGAAATAATGTTGCAACCATCATAAATAATGCAGATCAGAAAGTAAACATTAAGAACACAAAACCATAACGCCAAAATTGTTAACGGAGTTTGGCCAAGTTGCCTATGTCTCCGGGCCTTTGTCTTAGTGGGGAAGGATTTCTTATTAATTTTTAATGCTTCAAAAATACATCAGAAGTA
Organism: Picea mariana; assembly: GCA_032191745.1. Lineage (NCBI taxonomy): Eukaryota > Viridiplantae > Streptophyta > Pinopsida > Pinales > Pinaceae > Picea > Picea mariana. The sequence continues at coordinate 23,360 of JASDQU010440006.1, read as the reverse complement.
AATCAAATGGATTACAAACTAGTCTGTTTGTGTTCTGCTCAACCTCAAGAATCCAACACAACTGACGACACTGAAAAAGGTTGAGCATAGCTCCCGGAAATGGCCTCCAAAGTTTTCTTCCTCAATGTCTTCCCTGCATAAAACTGGCTTAAGCTTTACAAAAAATTCAACATTCTTCCAATGATGATTTTAGGGGCTAAATTTCGCTCATGGGCTAATTTTCCATGTTTTTTCCAAAAATGAGATTCGCTATTTTAAAAATGATTCACCCAAATTCTATAGGATAAAATTATTTTACCTTAAAAATAGCCAAAATTTTATAAAAACTATATAAAATCCTTATAAATTTGAATATTTTTACAAAAATATCGCCAATCATTTATAGTTGGGATATGAAGGATTAGTAAGATTCGCCAAGGTTTCTACATTTTAAAATTAATTTCTGTCCTTAAAATCATCCCTGCATTCTTCTATTCCGAACCTCCTTGGATTGCTGAAAACACCTGGCTTATATAGATTTTGAGTTGGGGTTCACCTCCCAATATATGGCCTCAAAAAGGGCTCCAGATCCTAAAAAATGGGAAAAAATCCCATTATAACAGGTTGAATAACAACAAAATCCATTTTGTATAGTAAAAACCCCACTTTGGGAAAAATATTAGGTGTGTGCCCCCTAGTCATAGGCTCCTAGTCACATGGGCCCACCATGTGGCCACACGCTAGTCCATATACGCCCGTGCCCTAAAATTCTGGCCCCTAGTCGTGTGGGAGTGTCATATGGCCTCAGGTTGGGTCAACCACCTTCCATGCCCCCCTCTTAGCTCTCGATCATGTGCTTGATCATATTCTCTTGGTCACGTGCCCTGGTCTAGCACCCTTGTCTATGGGTTGGCCCCGTCGATCGAGCTTATCCCCAAATCCACTCCAAACTCAACTTAAATATATATTTCGCCACTTGTATTAACAAGTAATAAACACACTCGGGTGGCTAGCATGGAGAGGTTAGTTCGTTGCCTAGCCCATAGGCCGGGGGTTCAAGTCTCGCGGAGTGCAACAAAATTTTTGAACTGAACCTCATTTGGCTCTTTTGGGGTGCCACGTGGAACACTGTGATTGGGCAACATGTCACCCTATAAAGTTCCACCATACACACAATCAACACACAATCATCAACAAAGTCAACTTGCACAGTCAGCTCCGTACGCCACGCGTCATTCCGAGAGCTTGCCACCAGTTGCCACATCACTGTCACGTTTCATTCGTACCCTGCCACATGTCCTCCGTACCCTCCCACATGTCACGACCTTAGTCTTCCATGTCACTGTATGGACTACCATGTCAACGTCCGTACAACCTAGTCACCTGCCACATTAAGATCCGAAAATGCCAAAAATGCCTAACACATGTCACCTCCTGGTGTTGCCACGTCAGCATGATAACATCATCACAGCATCATCTACCATGTAATGATTACGTCATCAGTATGACCTCTGACTGTTGACATTGAATTTTTTTGCCTATTTGGGAAAACATTTAGAACACGATAACTTTTGCATATCATGTCGATTTTAAGAAAAAAATAT
>JASDQU010440003.1:157110-192362 GCA_032191745.1 Picea mariana | reverse complement strand
ATTCTGAGTGAAGGTGAAGAAAAGAAGGCCGAAATGCAAAGAAGGATAAATTCTTTTGATGATGCTTTCTAAGGTATGTTATTTACAGGTCATCTCACCATTTTTGCTATAACTTTTTTTCTATAATGATTCAGATAGTGAAATTTCTATGCAAGTGAGAAAACATATTCAATTATCTGTGGTAAAAAATTCAGCTTGTGGGTCGTTGTATTTTGGGAGTTACACTCCGTGGAAAATAGGGTTTGTGGCCAGTCCTGAAACTAGTCAAAATCAGGTGTTTCGGGTAAAAACGTCATAACTTTTTCATAACATATCCAAATTTAGTGAGACAAAATGTGTTGGTTAGGGTAAATTCTTTAGTATTCTTTGTAATAGTTTCAAATCAATTCATCAAACATTTTGTTTGGGGCACTCTCTTGAATAAGCCATAATTCAACAAGGTATGTCATTTTTGATATAACTCCTTTTCTGAGAGGTTCCAAGTAGTGACACTTAGAGGAATTGCACAAAACACATTGAATAATATTGTGTATTAGTTTCAAAGTTATGATTACTTCAAGTTAGGGTTGCTGACTAATCCAAAACTAGGCATGTGAGACTAAAGAAAAGTTTGATGAAAATGCTAGTCTCTTGTTTTTAAAGTTAAGGAAGGTTTGCAGGAATGTGATAATTTACACCAGGTCTATTATAGAGCTACAAAACAGATTTGGATGATGAAATTGATGAGGGATTTTGGTTGTGGTACATGTTGAGTACATGGTTGAGACAAGTAGTTGATGAGTTGGCGCACATACATCAGGTGTATAGTTGATGATGTTGGTACATATTGATGAGTCATAGTTGATGAGTAGTTGAAACATGATTGGTACATACTTGGTACATGGTTGGATGCACTTGTTTATGGTACAAGTTGATTAGAGGTTGGTGCATGGTTGATGCACTTGTTTATGGTACAAGTTGATTATAGGTTGAGGTACACGTTGATGCATGGTTCAGATTTATTGGTACAGGTTTACAATGGTATAGTGATAGTGTGACAGAAGTTCCATCATTCTACTTCTACTTAAGGGTGGAAGGATGGGGCAAGGGCAGGTGGTTATAGCCACCTTCTGGTTGTAGCCGGAGAACATTGGGGGTTGTAGCCTCCTTCTGGTTGTAGCCAGAGAATTGGGGAGTTGGANTGAATGTAATTCTTCAAGACATATAAGCAAATTCATTCTGTGGTTTTCTCCCGATTTGGGTTTCCACGTAAAACAGTGTACTGTGTATGTGTGTGATTTTTTATTTCTTACTGCTCATTATTGGATAATAATTCTACATTGATATAACATTTGAAGAAAATTAATTACGCTATTACTGATTCACCCCCCCCTCTCAGTAATCCAACAGGGTGGTTGTGATATTGTGCTCGGTGCAGAATGGTTACACACTCTTGGTCCCATCCTCGTGGATTTTAAGGAACTAACCATGCAATTCCAACAGGTGGGCCAACAATACAAATCCCAAGGAATCACAACAGGCTCCCCTGATATCATCAGTTCCCATCGAATGAAAAAACTCCTCAAAAAAGGTCATTCCGACATTATTTCCAAACTCCATTTTATTCAAGCAATTGAGACACATGTGGTGCATCCCGACCTCCAATGTATCATCTCCAAACACCAAGCCGTTTTTTCCACTCCCCAAGGAATTCCTCCTTCTTGTGGTGTTCATGATCATTCCATTCCTCTCATCCCCGACAATCTTCCTCCCAACGTTCGCCCTTATCATCATCCCTTTCCCTAAAATAATGAAATTGAGAAAATTGTTCAATAATTTATAGCCATAGGTGTTATCCACACTAGTACCAACCCTTATTATTCCCCAGTGGTCATGGTGCTAAAAAAAGAAGGTACTTGGCACATGTGTCTAGACTTTTGTGCCCTCAATAAACTCACCATCAAGGAAATTTCCCATTTCTGTCATTGATGATATCTTGGATGAATTAAGTAGTGCTCAGTATTTTACTAAAGTTGATCTTCATTTTGGCTACCACCAGATACGTATGCGAGAGGAAGACATTCATAAGTCTGTTTTTCGCAATCATGAGGGTCACTATGAATTCTTGGTCATGCCCTTTGGCCTGTGTAATGCTCCCTCCACTTTCCAAAGTCTCATGAACCATTTTTTCCATCCTTTTATCCATCATTTTGTCCTAGTTTTATTTGATGATATTCTCATCTATAGTAAAACCTAGACATACCATCTTACCCATGTGAATCAAGTTCTCAATCTACTCTCTTAGCACCAACCTTTTCTTAAGAAATCTAAATGTGCCTTTGGAGCTTCAAAAGTGGAGCACTTGGGTCATATTGTCGGCAAAGATGGTGTAAGGGTGGACCCTAGGAAAATTGAAGCTATGCAGGATTGGTCGTGCCCAAAAACTCTCAAGAGCTTGCGTGGTTTTCTAGGTTTAATAGGATATTATTGCAAGTTTGTTAATAATTATGGAAAAATTGTAGTCCCTCTTACTTCTCTCCTAAAAAAGAATGCTTTCACTTGGACTCTAGCAGCTGCTCAATCATTTCAAGCAATGAAATATGCCATGTCCACAATTCCTGTCTTGGCCTTTCCTGATTTCACAAAGTCTTTTGTCCTCGAATGTGATGCTTCCAGGAAAGGCATTGACGCAATACTCATGCAAGAGGGTAGACCCTTGGCCTTCACTAGAAAACAACTCTCGGAGCGACATCTTGGCCAATCAATCTATGAAAAGGAAATGTTGGCTATTATGCATGTTGTGGATCTCTGGCGTCCTTATCTTTTGGGGCACTGCTTCCACATTAAAACATACCATCATAGCTTCAAGTACTTTCTAGAATAGAGGATCTCCTCCTAGGAGAAACAAAAATGGGTGACCAAGATATTTGGCTGATGCTCTGTCCAGAAAGTACAAAGAAGAAGGATCCCTTTTTTCCCTCTCCTTCATTGTCTCAGATTGGCTCCAAGTTGTTCACCAGAAATGGATGCAAGATCCCAAAACTTCTCGACCGATCCAACAATTGCAAGACAATTCTCCAATTTCTCCACAATACTCTTGGCATAATGAAGAGATTCCCTACAAAGGCCATTTGTATTTAATCCACCAATCACAACTGAAATCCATGGTTCTTTTTGAGCTTCATGCTTCACCCACATCAGGGCATTCTTTTTTCTGGGAGGGTATGAAACAAGACACCCACACCTTTGTGGTTGAATGTGATATTTGTCAATGCAACAAGGGGGAAACTATCAAAGCTACGAGAACACTACAACAACTTCTGATTCCACCAGCTATTTGGAGGGACATTTCTATGGATTTCATTGTGGCTTACCTAAATCCTGGAATAAGTCAGTCATCATGATGGTAGTTGATATCCTTTCCAAATATGCTCATTTTTGTGCTCTTCAACACCTGTTCACAACATCCACAGTGGCTCAGATTTTCATGGATCATATTTTCAAGCTTCATGGCATGCCTCATTCTATTGTATCTATCAGAGATCCCACTTTCACCAATAATTTTTAGCAAGAAATATACAACCTCCAGGGCACACAATTACATATGAGTACTACTTATTGTTACGAGGAAAATCTCTCTTTGGCTAGGGGTAAACCACAGCAAACAGAAACGACTGCAGAAATCAAATCTATTCCCAGGTATGCTATATCAACAAATATGTTAACAAGACAAGATAAAGAGCCTACCTTGTCCAAACATTCGATGAATCCCACCGTTGATCACTTGACTCAAAGAAATACACCTGTAACTTGTCCTCAACAACCAAGAAATGAAAGCATATGGTGATAATATATAAAGTTAGCACATTCAATACCATAATCCATCAACATTCATAACAAATATTCCCATGGAATAACAATTCAAATATTTGCAAGATATTAATTGGATGAGAAAAGAGTATTTCTATTAAAATGTAATCAACATTAGTGAATGAATTACAAACTTCTGTGTCGACACGGTTCGGAACTGAGAAACTATGTCCCTTCTAGTTGGGCCTCCACCACTTCAATTCTCCACCAAAAGAAACCTCATATAAGAGAGTCAATGAGGTTCTCAATCAAATAGGGAAGAGCTTGGGGGTTGAACAATGTGTTCAGACTTACAAGGACAAAGGGATGCAGACTCAATATGAAGTGAATAATTTCTCCAGAGTAACTTTGTTCTCAAAGTTGAATTCTTCTCCTCTTTTCCATATCTCGGATATGACCCATTTATATCCTTCAAGTGGAACTGAAGGGCCAAGTCGAAACGTTTCCAGTATATGGAAGGTCAAGGATCAGGGATCCCGTGACGTAACATGGAAACCGACACTATTTTTTAATTTTGGGCACAAAACCTGATGTACGCGGGTTGTATTGGTGCAACATGCATATACACATGTTCTACAATAGTTAGGGCACATATATGTGGAAAAATATTGCTTTTAGCTATGGAATTTGCAAGAAGGGACTTCAAGTTTGCATAGGGAAATGGAAAAAAGGCCTTCTGGCAAATTTGTATAGGGTGAGGCAAATCTTGCTATAAAAAATGCTCCCTAATGTGTGAGGTCAGAGGAGTATTTGCGATGGCCGAAATACATTATAATACCCAGAAGTGGAACAATGGAGACTCAACTGGACGAACTAGTTGCTCATGAGAATATTACAACCTATACTGACTTTGCACACATGGCTGCCAATTTGAATTACACTGCAGATCCATGTGAAAATATACCAAACAGTTTTTCATGGCCATGAGTAGGAAATAGAAAGGTGGATATATGAAAAAGGTTGTCATAGTCATGAACAAGGCCCAGTAAAACCAGTCTAAAAATCAATCTGAAGATATCTGTATACAATGGAGTACAATCTGATCTCCCATGATCACTGAAGTCACATAGGTATTGGTCCAATGAGAGATAGCAACAACTCAAGAAATTTGCGACTATGAAATGATGTCTTCAAGCCTTCTACACGTTTCGCCAAAGGTGCAATTCTACATCGTGTGAATAAAGGAGTTGAGGTCGAACACAATGAGACTTCGTTTGATTATCGGTTATTAAGGTATACTGTTAACAAACGTGAGACAACCTACCGATAATGAAAGTAGGTATCAAGACACTGAGTACATTCTTACAAGTGTGAATAAAGGTGTCTGGGTCGAAAACTTGAAGAATCCATCGATCAGGAGGCATTGATGTATTCCCAATTATCGATGGCGGGAGAGCTTGCCACTAATGACTGCAAGCCTCTAGGTACTCATAGGACTCTAGGTCTCATTTCCAGAATAGATGGGATGAAGTCGATGGAAGGAGACCCACTGACAAGAGAGCATTGAGGTATCTCTCATCATTCAACATGAGGTACAAAGTAGGATCTTGATGATTTGGAGGAGATCGAATGAAGAACATGTTCACAAACCAACAACCCTGTGCATCTTTCGTGTGTGCCAGATGCAAGCAGTACACGAAAAAGACCCTCTGAATAGCAACCAATAAGGAAAACTACTGAGAAAGGCAAGGAATGCACCAATAAGGCTAATGGCATCCAAGACACTCCACAAATCCCAATGTGTGAATAGATTTATTTCCATCAAACACAAGGGGAAACCCCCAGTCAACGACCAATGATGAAATGTCGACTGTTGGGTTCAAGGTTACCTACCAATGATGAAAGTAGGATCAGGGTGCACAATAGGACTACAACTTCATGTAACTTTGAGACACACTGAGGGTATGTCCGACATGCAAAGTCAAGAGTTTTGAGGAATGGCCGACACAGGTTGATAGACATCCTTTGAACAAGAGCATGAGACATATGGATGGCTTTGGCAGCATAGACTTGATGATGAAAATTTGTGATGTAGGAGGCATCAATCAAACTCTCCATAGGGACTGGAAGAGTAACCAGTTGGGGGAGTAAACTCTATGTAACGAGCTCAACTTTCTAAGGTCATGCTAAACCCAAAATTTTGATGATATGTGGACTAAAAAATTTTGTGCTCTGTTCAAAGGTGACACGACTGCTGCCAATATAAGATAGTATTCTTTTCCCACCCATCTTTTTTTTTTTCATAGACAAATGAATTCTATGATACATAGGAGGAAACGAGTGTCACAAGTAAGAAACTAGTTCCAGCAGTGGAACATACCTATGCTCAATGCAAGGAGGTGCATGCAGGAGATGGACACTCGAGGGAATGTTTCCTTCTGGGTATAGGGTGTCAAGTTGCAAAGGATATAAACAAGGCTCTGCTTGGTTGATGATGCAAACTGCTGAGGTAAAGGGCTTATAATGCAAAAGCGAGAAACGACAATAGGCTCAATACTGCAATCAAGAGGATGAGATGCAATTACAACTTAATGCCAAAAAATGTCTTTTTTTTTAATCTGAGTCTACTTGGTTTGAAAAAGGGGTAAACTTACACCAAATAGATGTCCTTTCAAATCCAATTTATGAGTGTGAAAGAGACAATTTCACTCGACAATCTTTTCTCTTTTTGAGAGAGTCGGAAAAGAGCTTAAATCAGACTCGTTGGGAGTCCTCTAGGTATAGGTCATCATGTTTACGAGTAATGAGGTTCAAACATAAATTCATGTATTAGCTATAAGGGACTCTCGATCCTATGGAAAAAAATCTTTGCATGGGCACTGAATGAAGAAAGGGATCTAACTAGGGTACCCATGTTTGGTAAGTCTCTACCATTCAAAATTACACTTCTAGTTGCAGATAGAAGGTTCTGAGTCATTGTTAAATGGGTTCGTACCTAAGGCATATGAGCTACAGTCATAGGATGATGGAAGTGTGCATGATGGATTGGGTACCTATCCTATATGCCGGGTGATGAAAATACCTGTCCAAAGTTACAAACGGGCGACACGCCGCTAAAAAAACGCAAGAATCCCTGGATAAAACCACCAAAACCAACTCCATCCAGTGTCATATTCGTCCATTAGGAAAAAATATTGTACAAAACTATGTAAAGTGGATAATTTTTTTCTATAAATAGTAAAAAAAAAACAATTTTACTATACCATTTGTATTTTTTACCCAAATAGTGTATTTTGGACCAAATTGCCTCCGAATTTCAACTAGTGATTGTGGGAGTTACGAGTGACGGAATCAACAACCGTCTGGACCAGGTAATTCATCTTGCTCCCCTCTTTCTTTCTAGTGGATTAAAATTTGTAATTAGGCCTCCTTGTTTGAGTTATTTAGGGTGCAACATAGAAATTAAGGTTTACGTGGGCTACAGATCATCGGGTTGCATATACACATACCTATACGCGACTGTTTGCAAAAAAACCACATATAAGTAGCTCTATATGTGACTATGTACATTGTAGATCGTGTACATGTCCGTGGATAAGGTTTTTTTAATGTTGCTAACTCAAAAAATGGTTTGAATCTTGCAGGATGGTGCTAGAGTGGAGAGAAAGAGAGCATGAAAAGGTGGATGCTGCAGTGGAGAGAGATACAGGGGCCTAGATGGCCTTAAAAAGAAGTGGGCTATACAATGTTTGGGCTCTCAAAGGTATAAGGGCTCAAGTGAGACTGCTTCAACCTCTTGTGAACTACTGGGATCCAGATACTGAGACCTTCAACCTTGATGGACAACCATTAAGGATTGAAGTTGAGGACATATACTTTCTGACGATATTGTTGCACCAAGGTGAGGTGGTCAATCTCAAAGCCCGAGGAGTTGGGACTGACATGAACATAGAGGATTGCATAGCCACTCATTACATTGTAGGGACCGAGAAGGTAGGGATCCAACTCCCAATCAGAGCAATCAACAATTTGAGTCTCAAGATTGTTGTCCTAGTGTTGAAACATATCATAGGGTTGACCTGTTTGCACCAGGCATCGAGTCCACTTATGTTCTATTTAGTGGAGTGATTGCAACCCATGGTTTACGACTGATGCACTTCACTGCTGGCCAACAAGAAGAGCCAATTGATAGACTTCAAACTGGGTAGAAAGAGGAACTTCGGGGTTGCGTCTATCCTTTGTAGTTTTTTCTTTCAGTGGGTTCCAGGCTTGGGCCCTAGAGTTGAGATTGTTCTGCATGGACCTCGCGATCCAGCCATGACACGATGGACTGAGGTGATGAGGCAACAAGGGGGTGGTAGGGTGCCAACACCCTACAATGATGAGTTTTTCTTCTAGTGGATTCGAAAGGTGATGGATCTGGAGGACTACCCTTACACAGATATTGACTTCAGAGGAGATCTAGACATGTTGTTACCACTAGGTTCCGCCTACGGAGACATGGGTATGCCAAAGTTTTTTTTCATTTTTTTGTATAAGAAAACAAAAATATTTTTGGATAATGTCAAGTACTAACTAAACATGTGTGTGACGTAGACGTGGGTCCACAATGGCTAGATGAACTTCCACGACATCGACGGAGGCACCAGGGGGATGAGCCAGCGGGAGGGGACGCTGATAGAGTGCTTCAAAACATGCAAGGAAACCTGTCTCACTTGACACAGATGATTCCCATGGTTCGGGTGGAGGATTTGTTGGAGGTGATACAACGACAGGTGGTAGGTGTGCCCCGTTCTTGGGTATGACTCTTTCAACGTCTCACAAATGCCATAGTATGTTATCATGACACTTATCCAGTGCCACAGGCGTATATGTCGTGATTGTTGTATGATCGGCTGTATATGTATTTTGAGGGTGTTATCCACAATTTTGTACTACAACATCATATTTTTTGGAGAGATGAAATATATATAAAAGGATTGATCTTCGACTTTACTTATGTTACAATGTGTACATTGATGAAACTGCTTTATTTTCTTTAGTTATGTGACTAATGCCAATCTAAAACAAAATTAGAATATGCACTGGATACATAACTAGAACTTCTAGGTATGTGATGATAAGTAAACAAGTCAAAATGTCATTCTAAAGTTTGTATCCGTAAGAATCGTTGGAGTAGAGTGGGGTCTCACACACGGTAATTGTCGTTCAACTAACATACTACTAATTGGGAGTCCGGGCGAACTTCTAAAGAGTGAATACCATGTGAAATGACATTGTGCAAAAGTTTTATAATGACGCTATATTCGGCTACATTATTCGTGGATGGCCCTAAGAAAACGCCACCTGAAGACACCAGTAGACCATCGGGTGATTAAACAACCCAAGCGGCGAAAGCCAAGTTCTGTGTATGACGACTGGCCCCATCTGCAAATGCTAAGTAGACCGAAGACTCTGTTGAAATCTGACAACCAAGGGAAAAATTGATAAGCAAGCTGAAGATAAAAATAGAGGGAAAAGATATATACACTAAAATACATTAGTATACAAAGAGTTACGCCCAAGCCTCAAGCTCAAGCATAATATCTTTTCAAATAGAGCTCATTCTTGGACTCATCCAATATGTTCCATTAATAATATTCTAATTCATAGGCTCCTTTTTCTAAGACACATCGCATGATATAGGGACCGTGCCACATGGGTTTGAACTTGCTTGCCCCCAGTGGTTCTTTGGCTTGATCATATAGAAGGACCAAGTCACCCTCAACATACATCTAAGGACAGACATAATTATCATATTGGACCTTGACACATCTTTTATTCTCTTTGATAGCCGTGGAGGTGTCTCAACGCTGCTCATCTAGACTCTCTAGGTGTACGAGGCGTTGTTCGAGATCAGAAGTGTCAGGTAGGAGCACAAATGCCAACCTAAGAGAAGGGATTTCACATTCAATAGGTAGGATCAACTCCACATCGTGTACTAACTGAAAAGGAGAAAAACCCGTGGAAGTTTGAATCGAGGTTTGGTATGCCCAAAGTGCTGGGTAAAGCATGATATGCCAGTCAGATTTTCTCTGGCTGACAGTATTCTACAAAATGGTCTTGAGAGACTTGTTTACGGCCTCTACTTGTCCATTTGACTCAGGGTAGTAAGGGGAAGAATGACCATGTTTTAACCCAAGTTTTGATGTGAATTCTTCCATCATTTCATTCTAAAAGTGACTTCCATGATCAGTGAAAATCTCACTTGGGATTTCGAACCTAGCTATAATTTGATTGAATATGAAGAAGGTAACAGTCTTACCATCGGATTTAACTATAAGCATGGCCTCAGGCCACTTAGTAAAGTAGTCTATGACTACAATAATGTGTTGATTCTCCCCAGCCGAAGTTGGGTTGCAATCCACAAAATCCACCCCCCACTTGGTGAAGGGACCGATGATAACGACTAGATGGAGAGGGGCTGTATGCGAGCCCATTTTCCTAGTGAAAACCTGCAAGGGTGACACTTCTTAACCTCTTTGATGCAATATTTAAAAATAGATAGACAAAAATAACCGGCTCGCAAAATTTTCTGGGTTGTCGCAAGCCTAGATAGATGACCACCACAAGCCCCACTGTGGCAGTCATTTAGAACAGAATCAACTTCTTTGTGAGTTAAAAAATGATACAGGATATTGTCTACTCCTCGACGATAGAGAGTGTCACCGATGATAAGGTAATTCTTAGCTTGGTATCGTATACATCATCAGTCATCTCATGAGAGATGCTGAGGGAACTTCAAAGTTTGAAGATAAACAACAATATCTCCATACCAAGGGTCTGACGACAAGACAAGGAAAATGTGTTCATCCACAAATGAATCAACATGAATAACATCCTCATCTAACCGAGGGAAGTCAGATATTAACTCTGCAAAAACCAATGATTTTTTGGACTTCGTAGAAGTGAAATCGTGATCAAATTCTTGTAGAATGATAATCCATTTATTGTACTTTCCCCCTTTGATATGCCTAGTAAGGACGTATTTAAATGGATTAAAATTGACAACCACAGTAGTTTTGCAAAGCAATATATAGTGTCGTAATCATTGGACTATGTGAACGACAACTAAAGATAGCTTTTCAACATGAGAATATTTGAGTTCAGGGCCGACTAAGTTTTGACTAAGATTGTAAATGGCGTGGTCATGGAGCTTATCATCCCCCTAAACCAACACCATACCAATCATCTCGTCGGATGCAGCGACATAAAGAAAGTAATCGCTACCATAGTCTGGAGACTTCAACAGAGGCGTTGATACCAAGGATTTCTTCAAAGCATTAAAGGATTCCAGGGCTCACTCATCCTAGATAAAAGGAGTGTCCATATTTAAGAGACACATGAAACCCTTAGAAATATTGGCATAGTTCATTATAAACCATCGTAAAAAGTTAGCTTTTCCCTGTAAACCTTGAAGTTGATGAATAGTGCACAGGGGAGGCAATCGAAGTATTGCCTCCACCTTTAACGAATCTACCATGATCCCATTCTCAGAGACTAAAATTACTAGAATTCAACCTGACCTAATGCAAAAGATGCATTTTTGAGGGTTCAAATAGATCCGATAATGGTGACATCATTCAAAAACTAGTCGAAGGTGTTTAGGGTGATCCACTCTCTTATGGGAGTGAGCAGTGAGATCGTTAAGATAGGCTTTGACTATGTTCTTAATATCATGAAATGCGAAGGTCATAGCTCGTTGGAAGGTTTCTCCGATGTTCTTAAGGCCGAAATGCATCTTCTGGTATGCAAAAGTACCCCAAGGGAAAATAAATGTTGTTTTATGTTGGTCCTCGGGTTTAATCTGAATTTGGTTATACCCTGAAAATCCGTCCATAAAAGGAAAAACGTCACTTCCCGCACATTCATCGATAATCTGATCGTTGAAGCGTGTTGGGAAGTTGTCTTTGGGACAGGCTTTATTCAACTCACAAAAATCCATGCATACGTGGATGGTTCCTTTCTTTTTATTCACAGGAACGAGATTAGATACCCATTCAGTCAAGGGAACCGGTAGATAAATCCAACATTAAGCAATTTTTCTACCTCTGCCTTAATAACAAGGACCTTCCTGGGATTGATATCTCTAAGTTGTTGTCAAACAGGTTTAACATCTGGGTAGGTTTTAATATCATGTTCGACAATCTAAGGGTCCATTCCCAACATCTCTTCATATGACCAAGCGAACACATTGCAAAATTCTTTGAAGAGCTCAATGTAGATCATAATTTCTTCCGGCGAACAATCCGCACCGATGTATACATTTTCAACCTTGCCAGGAATACGAGAGATATCGATCATGACGGTAGGATAGATACTTTCCATGTTTCCTTCGACATAAATTTTGTGCATATCAAGTGGAACTACGGCGTGACCGACTATCTCGCTCAAGGTAAATCTAAAATCATCTTGTTCAATTTTGGCAAACTCTGGGAGAAAATAAGAGCGATGATGCATATCATCCCATGGCCTGTGAGAACCATTCATGGCCTCTATGATAGCTTCATCCAAAGGTAAAGTCTCATTGATGTGGTCACATGAACAAGATGATTAAGTGGCCCACATGGGCTCTAGAATAGGATCCTCCTCATCCGTCTGTGAGGTAATAAGATCTGAATCAGTGGAAGAGTCAAGAACAACTTGATACGCTATCTCTGCTGTCGATAGTGGCATGGCCATTCCAGTATGTGACGGTCCTTCACAAGACGCAGTCGAGGAAGGTAGGGTCCAAGGATTGTTAAAATATGAAGTGCGGAAAGGAACATACCTCTTTGACGAAGCATACCTACTGGACATGGCATAAATATGATGAACTGGTGCAATGAATTCGAAGGTACCCATAAGGGATGAATACATTCCAAAACCGATATTCTCAGTTGCCGACTGAGAATTGTCGATCATGGGGATCAACGGTCCAACATATTCATTGGGGCTAGCATACGCAAAGGACAACTGGTCGATCGTCACGATCTTCCCATCGCAAGGAAATAAAAGAGTGTGGAAGATGGATGATACGATTGCAGTAATATCATAAGTCCAATTGCGTCCTAGTAACACGTTATAGTCGAGGGATGCATCAACCACATCGACATCTACCTCTACCATATTCCCATCTAACTGGACCAGGAAGGCAGGAAGAATACCGTGAGGGTGGAAGGAATGACAGTGAAAATTAGTCAACACGGTCGGAAACTGAGAAATGGTTGGAGAGCTGAGGGCTTTCCAACAAACCCGGGACATCACACATGTTGCAACACCTTCATCAACAACAATATGTTTGATGGTATACTTTGAGTAAACCATGTGGATTTGGAATGCCACATGGTAAGGAAAACGAGGCTTCACATCTGTGTCGTCAAACTTGATAAGTTTAGAGCCACAAGGATCTAGAGCTCCTAATGCAGATAGCAAGGGATTTGTAATGTTCTCAAGCCAATTTTTTTTCTTGGAACACTAACTGACCACTGAATTACTTGTTTGTTTGTATGTGTTTGCAGTTTGGCCTCTCAAGTTTCAGCCTTAGGGTTATATTCAGTTATTAAGCACAGATCTAAAGATATACTCAATGAAAATACAAGATCTAACCAATACACAAGATATGGAACCCAAAAGCATGGATCTGACCTTTATTATTATGAAAAGCAAGAACCTGATACAAAGTGGATGTAGATTTGGAATAACATCAGATGGCTCTAAGAGATAATATATGAGCTGCTACAAAATGCTCCCGATAATACAAAACGAGCCTCCCAAGGTTGGATATGCAATGAAGGTCAATGCTAGAAGAACCAAGGTCATGTCCAAACCCCCTCTGGCTGCTGGTACGTCCTGTTGAAGAGATGAGAAGCCCAAGATTTCGGCCAACTGAAGAAAGTATCCAAATAGAACGAAACTCCACCAAATGATAGATCGGGGCAAGTAGAAGTCCTCTCTGAAGTCTCAAGCTCAGGTTCCAAGATCTACTCCTCCAAACTGTTGAATCCTCAATCAAGTCTGCGCCCTCCTGAAGACTGCCAAGCTCAATATTTCGGCCTTGATGAAGGAGGCCTACAAATCCCTTGAAACTCTCTAGAAATATAGATTGGGCTACCGCAAGCCACTAGGAGAAGTCTCAGGGTTAGATTTGAGGTGTAACCCCCTCAAACTGACAAGATTTGAATCACATTTTCACCCTCCTTCTCTCAAAAACGTCCCAAGCTGCAGATAATAATATAGTCAGAGTAACCCTCCCAAAACACTCCAAATCTGATGGACAAGGCCCTACAAGTAATACCCAGGTGCTAGAATCTCAATAGACCCGGTCAATAAGCTGGATCGAGCTCCTCTCCAAGGAATGGTGCTCCCTCTATCGAAAAATCCTCAAGGGTACGACCTGTTATTTTCCTGAATAGCTGATGGTACCTATGAATACTATAGAATGGTGTGGGTGGATCATTTCATCCCCGAGACCAAGATTGGAACAAGTTGAGTGGAATATTTCACCACTGAGTTGTTCTCTAGGGTTTGTATTCTCAAAACCCTCAAAACTGTGTGCTCAAGAGCCCAATAGAAAAATGCATAACAATCCAAGATGAAGTGAGAGGTGCACCCTAGGATTTCCTTTATACCTCTTTCTATTTCTATGTTGAGTTAAGTTAACCTTGAGGTTCAACCCCTAACTCAACCTCAAGCTCTCTATTCCTCCAGTGAGGTACTTTTTACCTTTTTACCTTTTTCCAAGTCAACTTCAAAATATAACATTGATTTAGCTGACCTTTCCCCTTGCTGCATGAGACTATGGTCTAGTGGGGATGACTAGACCACTAAGTCTTTCCAAACCTCTTCATCAAGAGGTGGGGGACATTATAGTCTCCCTTGCTAGAAATTGCTTGCCACAAGCAATTCTGAACCTGTTTACTGTATCACCTGTTCATTCTCCCACATGGCATCCTCAATGGGAAAGTCCTTCCACTTGATTAAGTATTCTCTGATGCTCCTCCTTTGGAGTTTCTTCTCCCGAACCTCCAATATTTCCTCCAGCACCAGTACCAATTGACCCTCTTCATATAAAGGTGGCAGTACCTCAAGTGGGGTGATGTGTTGGCCGATGGCCCTCTTTAGGCATGACACATGGAAAACGTTGTGTATCTTGCTACCCTATGGGAGCTAAAGCTCATAAGCCACGGACCCTACCTTTCTGTTGATCCTATAGGGCCCAAAGAACCGGGGTTGGAGATTTTATGCTCCACTCATTTTGATAGAAGCCTGTCTGTACGGTTGGAGCCTTAGGTAGACCAAGTCACCAACCTCAAAAGTACGCTCTACCTGGTGTTTGTTTGCTTGGACCTTATGATGATTTTGTGCCCTTTGTAGATGATCCTTCAGTTCCCTGAGTATATCTTGACTCTGCTGCACCCAATCCTGTACCATTAGGGCTCTGCTATCACCAAAAGCAATTTCTACAAAAGAGAGTGGGTCATAACTATACAATGCCCTAAATAGAGTCATGCCTATGGACATGTGGTAGGTGGTGTTGTAACAATATTCCCCCAAGTGTATCCACCTAACCCATGCCTTTTGCTACCCAGATACATATTTCCCGATGTATCCTTCTACCCATTTGTTGACTATTTCAGTTTTCCCATCAGTCTGAGGATGATAATTAGTGCTAGGGGTCAAGGCTGTACCAACCATCCTGAATAAATCCTACCAAAAGGTGCTCATAAATCGGCTATCATTGTCACTAACAATGGTTTTTGGTAGACCATGTAGTTTGAAGATCTCTCTGAAGAATAATTCGACCACCTGTGCTTCACTGAAGTCTGTAGCAATGGAGAAAAAGTGTGAAAATTTAGTCAACCTGTCCACCACTATGAAAATACAATCCTTACCCTATGCCCTTGGAAATCCTATGATGAAGTCCATGGAGATGCTCTCCCATTTGTGTGCTCAGATGGGTAGAGGTTGTAGCAGCCTTGCTAGATGTGTGTGTTCTTCCTTATTCTCTTGGCAAGTAGTACATTCCTTGATGTGACTCATCACATCTTCTTTGAGGCCCTTCCATGAGAACCTTTCCCTTACCTGCCTGTATGTTTTTCCAATCCCTTGGTGCCTTGCCGCCGATGAATTATGACATGCATGTAGTATCTTGGACTTGAAGGTTGACTCAGGGACCAAGAAGATTCGGCCCTTGTAGTAGATGATGTCATCTATGACTCTGAAGTTGTCATCCTGTATTTTCCCATCCATCAACTAACAAGCGAACTGATTTTTGGAATATTCCACCAAGAGTTGGGCCTCCAGTCAATTGATACATCTGTCATGGCATAAACTGATGGCCTCTTGGATAATGCATCTGCAACTACGTTGTTCTTCCCCTTGACAAATTCAATGTCAAAATCATAGGCTTGTATCCTGCTGACCCACTTATGCTGTCTCTCATTCAAGTTCTTCTGTTCCAAGAAGTACTTAAGGCTGTTGTGATCTGATCAAACCACAAATCTTTCTCCCACCAAGTACTGTCTAAATTTGGCCAAGGCATGCATGATGGCCAACATTTCTTTATTGTAGATAGTGTAAAGAAGTTCAGGGCCTCTCAACTTTCGACTCTCATAGGCAAGGGGATGCCTATTCTACATTAGTACGACCCCAATGCCCTCTTTGGATGCATCACACTCCAATATGAAGGGTTGGCCGAAATCTGGTAAGGCTAAAATTGGGCATGTGCTCATTACCTTTTTAATCTTGTCAAATGTAAACTGTGCTTCTTCACTCCATCTGAAAGCCCATTTTTTGGTCAAATCGGTCAAAGGTGCAGAAAGTTGTGAGAACCCTTTGATGAACTTCCTATAATAAGTGCAAATGCCGAGAAATCCCTGCAAATATGTAATAGTTTTAGGTGTGGGCCACTCAACTATCACTTGGATCTTCTCGTGATGTACCTATACCTCTTTAACTCCAATGATGTGTCCCAAGTAGAGGACCTTTGTCATCCAAAATTCACATTTTGACTCATTGGCATACAAGGATTGGCCCTCCATGATAGTTAAGATCTGTTGCACATGCTGAAGGTGTTCCTCCCATGTCTTGCTAAAGATTAGAAAGTCTTCAAAGAATACAAGAAGATGCTTCCTCAACTACTTGTTGAAGACATTGTTCATACATGACTGAAATGTGGCTGGTGCATTGGTTAATTCGAATGGCATCACTAAGAATTCATAGTGGCTATAGTGATACCTAAAAGCAGTCTTAGGGGTGTCCTCCTCCCTCATTTTTATTTGATGGTAACCAAAGCACAATTCAATCTTTGTGAAGTAAAGAACTCCATGGAGCTCGTCCAATAGCTCATCAATCCTAGGAATGGGATACCGGTTTTTGATAGTCTTTTTGTATAGTGCCATGAAGTCAATCCACATGCACATGGTTCCATCCTTCTTCTTGACCAATACCACCGAAGAGGCAAAAGGGTTGGAACTTGGTCTAATGTGACCCATATCTAAGAGCTATTTGATGGCCTTATCTATTTTGTCCTTGTACTTCTTTGGGTGTCTGTAAGGCATGGTGATGACTGGCTTTTCCCCTTCCTTCAACTCAATGATATGTTCAAATCCCCTATTTAGTGGCACACCTGGTGGAATGGGTCCAAACACCTTACTATGTTTGTCAATGATCCTTTGGATCTCTGGTGCATAGTGAACCTTCCCCTTTCTGTCCACACGTGCCAAAATCTTGCACTCAACAACATATACAATCTCTTCTCTCCTAAAAATGGCCTCCATACGCTTAGCTGTGACTACCCTGGCTATGTTTCCTATCATGCCTCTAAGGACTACCTTTCTTGCACTCTCCTTTGTGAAAGACATATCCATGGTTTTGTAGTTGGTGGTGATAGGCCCCAACGTACTGAGCCATTGCACTCCAATGATTATATTTATGTCAGGGAGGTCCATCACATAAATGTCCTGTACTAAATCATGCCTACCCAATGTAAGCTTCATCCCTGGAATGTACCTGTTACACGACATGGTGCTTCCCCTTGCTACCTCCACCTTGAATCTTTCAAACTCAACTATGGGTATATGTATCCTCTGTATCAATGCTGAGTCAATGAAGTTGTGGGAAGCACCCCCATCAATGAGCACTGGCACCTTTTGCCCCTGCAATACTCCTCTCATCTTGAAGGTGTTGTACTTGGGTACCCCACTGATGGATGCCAATGTATCCCTCTCTTCTGTTGTTATGTTGTGACCTGTAGCCTCCTCCTCTGTAGTTTCAGTGGTGTTTGCCTCCATGTTTTGGATGTGGCCGAAATCCTCATCCTCTTTCGTATCTGATGTCACCTAAATGTAATGAACTTGGCCACAACCCATACACTTGTGGGATGGGTTCCATGGCTCTTTGCATGTGTAGCATAGTTTTTTCCTTCTCAGTTCCCTTCTAGTATTCTCATCCATCCTACCTTTTCCCCTGTCAAACCTCCTTGGGTCTCTTCCTCTTGGGTTCATTGGAGGTCTTTGGTCTCTACCTCCGGTGTTTAGAGGTGGTCTAGGCACAAATTTCGGTTTTGTAGCTGGGCTTAGGTCTCTCGTCCTCCAAATAGCATCCTGCAGGTTGGTAGGCTTAAAATACTTAACCAAACCCTTCAAGGGTTCCATCAAACCCTCAGTGAAGAGCATCATGAGTATAGACTGTGACATGTCTTGCACCATGAATACTAGCCTATGAAACTCCTCAATATACACCTATGGTGCTCCTATCTGTTTGAGCTGCGTGAGTTCCTTGAAATGTAGCTCAGGATCCCCCTGGTCAAATTTGTCAATGAGTCTCTAAGTAAACTTTGTGTATGCCACTATCTGATTGTGGCCAAGTGTGGTCAATCCATGATACCAACAATCATGAGCTTTTCCATCCAAGTACATGGTGGAAAAATTTTTGGCCTCCATCTCCCTCATAGGGTTAAGTTGCAGGTAAGTGTCTAATTTCTATACCCACTCCTGTGCAGTCATCTTGGCCGAACCATCAAAGTAGGGAATCTCCATCTTCCCAACCCTACGCTCAAACTCATAGTTTCTCCCGTGGTTCAACCTAAGCTTGTTTATGAATTTTAATCCAAAGAACTGATCTAGGGTGATCTTTCTCTGAACTAGTAAGCTCAATGAGTTGTACTCTCTGGAATATTGATCAAACAGATCATCAAACTCATCTAGGTGGTTGGGATGTGTGGGTTCATCTGTGAATGAGGGTAAGTATGACCTAGGAGTAGTCCTTCTACCTATCTATCCATGTGGTGCTCCCCCTCCATGGCTTCCCTCAGAATGGTGATAGGGAATATGTTCCTGTTGATACCTATTCCCTCCATGAGATCCACTAGTTTCCTTATTGGCATAAGATTCTGGACCCTTACCCTTGTGATTCATTGCCATCAACATTTCTGATTTCCTTGTTTTCTTTTCAATTACCTTCCTTAAGGTCTCTGAGATTTCATCATGTCCCCTATGGTTTGCCTCCTAGTTTTCCTGTAAGTGATTGACCAATGTACTCTCTGTCTAGTTTATGGATTTATAGAGTTCCCGTGTTAAGATTGCCGAGCCCTTTGGCTCACTGTCCTCACCTGAACCCTCCATATCGGCTTTTGCCTCACCTGTCTATTTCATCCTTCTTCCCATATAAATTCCACTGAATTTTTGCATGCACTAATCCTCACAGGATGGGAGGATCAGAGCTCTGATACCACTGTAATGTTCCCAAGCCAAATTTTTTGCTTGGAACACTAACTGACCACTGAATTACTTGTTTGTTTGTATGTGTTTGTAGGTTGGCCTCTCAATTTTCGACCTTAGGGTTATATTTAGTTATTAAGCATATATATGAAGATATACTCAATGCAAATACAAGATCTAACCAGTACACAAGAGATGGAACCCAAAAGCATGGATCTGACCTTTATTATTGTGAAAAGCAAGAACCCGATACAAAGTGGATGCAGATCTGGAATAACATCAGATGGATCCAAGAGATAATATATGAGCTACTACAAAATGCTCCCTATAAGACAAAATGATCCTCCCAAGGTTGGATATGCAATGAAGTTCAATGCTAGAAGAACCAAGGTCACGTCCAAACCCCCTAGCTGCTGGTATGTTTTGCTGAAGAGATGAGAAGACCAAGATTTTGGCCCAGCTGAAGAAAGTCTCTGAATAGCACCAAACTCCACCAAATGATATATCGGAGCAAGTAGAATCCCTCTTTGAAGTCTCAAGCTCAGATGCCAAGATATACTCCTCCAAACTGTCGAATCCTCAATCAAGACTACACCCTCCTGAAGATTACCATGCTCAATATTTCGGCCCTAATGAAAGAGGCCTCCAAATACCTTGAAACTCTCTAGAAAGATAGATCGGGCTGCCACAAGCCACTAGGATAAGTCTCAGGGTCAGATCTAAGGTGTAACCCCCTCAAACTGACAATATCTGAATCACAGTTGCACCCTCCTTCTCTAAAAAACGTCCCAAGTTGCAGAAAATAATATAGCCGGATTAACCCTCCCAAAACACTCAAAATCTGATGGATAAGGCCCTGCAAGTAATACCCAGGTGCTGGAATATCAATAGACCCTGTCAATAAGTTGGATCTAACTCGTCTCCAAGGAATGGTGCGTCCCCTACTGGAAAACCCTCAAGGGTACGATCTGTTTCTCTCCTGAATAGATGATGGTACCTGTGAATACTATAGAATGGTGTGGGTGGAGTATTTCATCCCCGAGACCAAGATTGGAACAAGTTGAGTGGAATATTTCACCACTGAGTTGTTCTCTAGGGTTTGTATTCTCAAAACCCTCAAAACTGTGTGCTCAAGAGCCCAATAGAAAAATGCATAACAATCCAAGATGAAGTGAGAGGTGTGCCCTAGAATTTCCTTTATACCTCTTTCTGTTTCTCTGTTGAGTTAAGTTAACCCTGAGGTTCAACCCCTAACTCAACCTCAAGCTCTCTATTCCTCCAGTGAGTTACTTTTTACCTTTTTACCTTTTTCCAAGTCAACTTCAAAATATAACATTGAGTTAGCTGACCTTTCCCCTTGCTGCATGAGACTATGGTCTAGTGGGGATGACTAGACCACTAAGTCTTTCCAAACCTATTCATCAAGAGGTTGGGGACATTACAACATTCCTCTATGAAGGACACGATGGAGTACCTCCAGAGCCGACATCGCACAAGGGGTTTGACCTAGATCCTCAACAATAGAGTAATTTTGGGCGGCTCTAGCTTTAGGATTATGGGTAGAGCGATTGAGTACTCATTTTAGAATACGAGGTGGGGGATCAGGTTTTTTGATCTATAAGGGCGTCTTTGGAGGAGGGGGAGACTCTAGACTAGGTACAGTCTGTGGAGAACTGTAATCGCGAGACCGAGTGGCTACATTAACCTCAAATTTAACCATATTGATGCATAGACGGTCACCATCTTGCGTCAGTGGGTTTTGAATCCCACCCACCACATTTTTGGTGTTTGAGGAGCTTGAGGCTATGTGATAATTATGTAGAAAAGGATTAGTCAGCACAATGGGCGCTAGAGATAAAGGCCTCATATCTTCCGCAAGTTTGGGGCATAAATGGGTAAGGTGGTCATCTGTACAAAGCTTGTAGGGAAACTTCACCTTCTCACTTTCTTTCTTGCCCTCACCGAAATTATTATTCAACTTCTCATTATTACCATTGTCCTTGGTTTTATTATTATTCTTCCCACCTCTACGATTATTACCACGTCCTTTCTTTTTATTCCCTCCTGGTTGTTGGTTACCATTCGGGTTGGTCGATGGTTGCACAAAATGTACATCCACTAACTAAGTGGGAGTGGAGGACATAGATGAATTTGGCCCTCCTACATACTGGTTTAGATACAACTCTTTCAAATGGCTTGTCACCGAGTTTGCAGATTTCACATTGGTAGAGCCTACAATGCCATCAACATGAGGCCCGTGATTTTGTCTAGGGTCATAGTTTGACCTTGGTGCATCTAGAATAACCTTGGATGTAGAAACATCTTTTGAAATGTAAGGTTGTAGAGACTTAAGGAACCAATGTAGCAGGAATTCCGAGGGTATGTAGGCCTTGATCAACCTCTTCCTTCTACACCACTCGTGGATGTGATCCAAGATATGAGTGGCTTTGTCCTGACGTAAGGTCGATAGAAGTTCTATGCCAACATCGTAATGAACCAACAATTGGAAGTGGTTGAGGAAGACTAAAACCATCTGATTAAAAATTCTGTATGTCCCCCTTGGTAGCTCAATATACCATTTCATGATGACTCCCGTGAGGGTGCATTGAAATAATATCAAACAAATAGAATCGTCATTAATGGAGTTTGAAGAGCACCAAGGGTGAAAAGTAGTGACATTGTCATGGGGATCATCACCAGTCTTGCCTTCGAATTTTGGAATATATGAAGGAAGCTTGGTGGGGATGGGGGGCCATGTCGGATCATGACACATAAGGTCATTCATTAACTTATAAAAGTCTGGAAGATTGAGCATGACTAGAAAAGGGAGAAGAGGTTGTGACATCTAGCCCCAAGATCCCTGAAAAGATTGTTGTTGGGGAATCACAACCCATCTAGGGTTCTGGTAAGCACCATGGCCCTATCTGGGATTGTAAGACCCTCCTCCAAACTAATTCATGAGGGGTTGGTTTGGCACCATTCCAGTAGGAATGTTATGATGAGGGTTGTAAAAAGTTCCCCCAGCTAGAGTGGCTCCAAGTTGGGGGTTTCCCAAGGTATGCAACTGACCTCCTCTAGGTGTGAATCTTGAGGATAAAGGTGGATTCATCATGCCAAACGTGTTGGTCAGAATCGATATAGAGGAGGTAGGTGTAAAGGACAGACCGTAAGCAGTAGCTTGTCTGCCAGGTTGGTTACTCCATCAAGAAGCATTAGGACCATGATTAGACCCAGGGTTAATAAGAGGAAGGCCTCCAATTGTAGGATTCATTTGTGGAACATGAGCACCACCAAACGAAAATGGAGTATGTGGAGGAGCCATGCCCCCAAGTCCAATACTAGTATTCAGACTAGATGCTGGGATGGAGGATGAAAATTGCAATGTGAAATTTGGCATACCATAAGAAAAAGGGCTAGAGGCCATAGGGATGGATTGGATATTTTAGCCCGACAAGTGAAAAAGGGACCCAAAAGGGTTCATGGCTATAGGTTGAGTACTCACTCTAGAAAAGACATGAGTGATGATAGGAACCCCCGACACTACAACCGTTGTGGTTGAAGGTGTCGAAGGAGTACCGTTAACTATAGTGGGTATGGGAGTTGAAGGACTCCCAATATCTTTCTGACTCGATTCAGTACTCATCCTTGTATGATCACAAGTCTCATAAGTGGACGTGTGTGTACCACGTTTGATAACTTTACACCTTTTAGAAGGCAAAGACTCAAAATGAGGTGGTAACTGTAACAAGCGGCGAAACTTGCGGGGAAGTTGGTCTGGATCCACGATGACTCAAGACTCGAGATATACAAAAAAAAATTATAAGGCCAACTAGTAATCAAAGAGCACACCAAAATAAAATAAACAAAATGCCAATATGCACACAAACAAGATAAAGTGGCTGAATGGGGCCTCCCTCCCTAAAGTAGGTATGCCTCACCCAAGAGGGGCCTGAGACTCCTTGCAAAATATCAGAGGTATCAAAATCAGTTATAAGGGCCCTCATGGGCTTAACAACTAGTCGGTCAGATCCCCCTGAAGAGGTAATCCTCCATAAAGGTTGTGTGTTGTCTGACCCTTATCTGACCAAGGGTACCTACAAAATAACCCTTGCAAGTACCCTATGTGGTACCTATGTCAAGAAACTAAGCAACCACGGTATAACCGATGCACAGGTGAACAATCGTAATTTAGGTCTACCATATGGGCAAGGTAACAAAGCCCAAAACCTCGAAAGCACCGCCTCTCACAGAGGTAAAGGTACTAGCAATATCCCCATATACGAATAGATCCCTAGAAATATATCTGACGCTAAGAAGGTATTGGGGGTATATCCCCTCAACCAACTTCACACAACCTCGTGCTTAACTCTGATGTAAGCGGAGCCTCTTGACATCACCAATTATACAATGGATTTCACCACTCCCTTAGTCAGACACATATGTTGATTTAATAGCCTTGGATAAGTTTACTCACAAAATCCTATTCCAAGGCTATAAATCCTAAGATAGTTTGTGCACCCTAGAAAATAAAATTGTTTCTGATCAATTTTAAATTATCAGCATTGCTTTTAGTGGCCTTGATTACTCAAAAAAGGTGCGATCGTGAAACTAATGATGTTATGAATCAACAAGTAAAATAAATGAATATGAATAACATGCAAAGTCCTAACTTCAATTCCCAATAAATGATAAGATTTTCAAAATGCAATTTTCAATTTAGTTATGAAATTCCAAATAAGATGCATTCTTTCTGTACATGTACTAATATCAATGATAAGAACCCAAAAGATCAAATGCCAACAATGAAAAATGCTTAATATTTTTGTATTTTCAATATAAAAGAATGAAGATGAAAGGACTGAACGATAGTTTGATATAAATATTCTATTGTATGTGAACAGAGAAAAAACAAGTAGGATATCAAGAAGCAAACATCCAGCCCAAGATGCAAGGAAAATCAATGAAAAGGATGATGAGAAAGGCACCACCCAAAAATTCAACCAAAGAAAGGTTTCCTATCATTCCATAGACACTTAACAATTATAACAGAGACCAAAGAAGACTCAAGAACCATCAAAACTCACCCAACAAACATCAAGCTTAGAAACCAAACAAAAAAATATGATGTACGCAACTGTTCAAGAGAACACCATGTATATACGCCTCTTGTAGGAGGTCATCACGCGTATGTACGCGACTGTCAGGTAAAAACCCGCGTTTATATGTTAAGACACTGCCAGGATAAGGATAAGGCTAAGAAACTTAGACTCAGAATGAATAGGGGGTGTCAAGAAGTCAGACGACAAGAAACTCAATATACATGAGAGCAATCAAAGGAGAAAAACACTCCAAACCCCAAAAACAAGATTCTGTCCCTAGTGGTGTCATCAATTATGTTATGAGGAAAATCTCTCTATGGCTAGGGATAAACCACAACAGATGGAAATGACTATAGAAATCAACTCTAATCTCAAATATTCTATATAAGAAAATATGCTAACGAGACAAGATACAGAGCCTACCTCATCCAGATGTTCAATGAAGTTCAACGTTGAGCACTTGACTCAAAGCAATACACCTGCAACTTGTCCTCAACAACCAAGAAACATAAGCATATGGTGATAATATATAAATTTAGCACATTCAATAGAATAATCCATCAACATTGATAACAAATATTCCAATGTAATAACAATTCAAATATTTTCAAGATATTCATTGGATGAGAAAAGAGTATTTTTATTAAAATGTAATCAACATAAGTGAATGAATTACAAACTTCCGTGTTGGCACGGTTCGAAACCGAGAAACTAAGTCCCTTCCAGCAGGGCTTCCACCACTTCAATCCTCCACCAAAGGAAATCTCATATAAGAGAGACAATGAGGTTCTCAATCAAGTAGGGAAGAGCTTGGGGGTTGAACAATGTGTTCAGACTTACAAGGAAAAAGGGATGCAGACTCAATATGAAGTGAATAATTTCTCCAGAGTAACTTTTCTCTCAAATTTGAATTCTTCTCCTCTTTTACATAGCTCGGATATGTCCTATTTATATACTTCAAGTAGAACTGAAGGGTCGAGTAAAAATGTTTCCAGTATATGGAAGGTCAAGGATCATGGATCCTGTGACGTGACATGGAAACCTGCCACTATTTTTTCATTTTGGGCACAAAACCCGATGTACGTAGGTTGTAGTGGTGCAACCTGCATATACACATACTGTATAATAGTTAGGGCGCGTATATGTGGAAAAATATTGTTTTTAGCTATGGGATTTGCAAAAAGGGACTTCAAGTCTTCATAGGGAGATGGAGAAAAGGCCTTCTGAGAAAATTTGCATAGGGTGAGGCAAATCTTGCTATAACACTTATCACCCACATATTGATGGCCAAATTGAAGTTATCAACAAGTGTTTGGAAACATATTTGAGGTATTTTTCATCTGAATGACAACATCAATGGGCTTAGTGGTTACCCCTAGCTAAATGGTTGTATAATACATCTTACCATACTGCTACTCACATGAATCCTTTGAAGCAGTTTATGGAAAAAATCCCTCGTCAGTTCTTTCCTACATACCAGTGGTCTCGAAGGTTCAGTAGGTTGACAAAACTCTTACAATCTGTTCCGCCATTCTCTATGCTCTCAAAGACAATTTGGTCATGGCTCAGAATTATATGAAACAACAAGCAGATCAAGGATGTTCAAAATGCCAATTCGCTATAGGAGACTAGGTGTTTGTTCGTCTACAACCTCACAAGAAGACTTCACTCAAAGTTGAACACTGTCATAAGCTTTCTCTCAAATTTTATGGTCCTTATACAATTCTCAAGCATGTGGGACCAGTGGCCTATCGGTTAACTCTACCCAATCATTCTAAGATCCATCATGTGTTTCATGTCTCCTGCTTAAAGAAGGTGATTGGAACTAAGTTCCAAAATCAAACCAATCTTCCATAGTTGGATGTTGAAGGTTCCATATGGTTACAACCACAGATAGTCTTGGACCAACGCGAATGTCATCTTTGTCAACGCACCATCAAGGAGGTGTTAGTGCAGTGGAAAGATACAACTCCAGAAGATGCTACCTGGGAGCCGACCACTATTCTCCAGGAATTTCCTCATCTCAGGCCTTGAGGACAAGGTTGTTCTTCAAGGGGGAGGGCATGTTAGGGACCTAAAACCCTAACTTCTCATGTAGGTAGAATAATATATTTCCATGTAATAAAGGTCGATACTAGTTAATAAGGCCTATTTAATAAATATGAACAAGTCAATGTAAGAAGACCTAATAGAAGCTTCTGCTTCTAGAAAAATATTTATCTAGAATGCTCTTTAGAAGATATAATTAGTACAAATAAGAGTAGAAGGTATGAGAGGGATTTTTCTTGAGAATTATTGTAATAGAGCTCTTCTCTTCTGGAGGTTTCCCCCTTGAATAGGCAAGTGAACATTGTTTCCTATCAATAAATTTATTATTATGGTGTTGTGGAATCCATCTATTCGTTGTTCCATTGTTATTCTTTGTAGTATCCCTATTTTCTATTGTTGAATCCACTATTATTCACTACAATATTTATGCTTATGCTATTATAATAGATATAATACCTAACACAATCAAAACTTATGTCTGGTGTATGGAAGGGAGAAAATCCATGAAGTCTCTAGACCAACACATAAATATGATAGAAAATTGCTCATGCTTGTGAACTATAGAGGATCTCTCTATGAGACATGTGTGATATAAATATTTATGCAGTATACCTAATATTTGAGATTTGAATGAAACATTTCATGATCAATAAGGATCAAAATTCAAGAGCTCATAACTCAAGTTACATGTGGCCAAGTTGGGAAAATGAAGGTTCATTTGAAACATGGTGAGGTGAAGACTCTTTTGGTTATGGTTTTTCGGGTTGTCATTTAATACTTTACACCCATGAATCCAAAGAAAAAACAATGATGAGCTTGTGGTCAAAGTCATATAGGGACCACTACTTAGCTCTCGGTTGAAGAGGTTAGGGCATCCTTGGATTTCATACACAAACTGTCCTCAAGCATAAATCAGATCCTAACAATGATGCAAGGATTCTTCCATAATTTCATGCCCCATAATTTTTTATTTATTTATCTTACATTTGCTTTAGGGAAGCATCATCCATGACATTTAGAGGAAAGTGCTATTAAAGTTCATAGTTGGTTATCCTACAAAGGATAATTACAAATTATTTATTATGCATAATTAATTTATTTGTATGTGCACAATTAATTAAATATTGTGCACATAGTTATGCACAAACAATTAACAATGTACCGAGATTGACCAATTGAATATAACTATGAGAAAATTACAAAATGAGGTGCCCAGGTTTAAGAGAAATGGCTAATTAATGACACTGCCACATCAACACGACCAAGGAATTAATGTTATCTGATTTTAAAGTAATATCCACTCCAATAGTTGAATCCTCTAGGGAAAGACTAGCCCTAGAGGGCACAACAAGAGGATCATCAAAAAACATGATCTCCCATGACACTCCACCCCAACACTTTCACTTATCCATTATCTACATTCCTAACTTAAGTTTCAACCTTTCCTTCATCCTTATTCTCCTTCACTTTTCCCGACACCCTTTGTCACTTAACACTTTTTTTCCTTGGGATGAACGATGGAATATTTCCATCTACCATATTCCCTATCTTAACTACACCCCAAATTTCATTTCCTTCACTTGACTATCCAACCTCTACCCCAAATCCATTCACTTCCCCTTCCACAAGTTTTCCCTTTGGGATGAAAGGCTAAGGTAATATTCACTTCATCAACCTTTCTTCATTCTCTACCCTTCATCCGTATTCCCATCCATCCTCCATATTCCAACCACTTGAGTGGAGGTCAGGGAACTAACCTTATTTCCAAGTCACGACTTACCTCTGCCTCATCTATCCTTTGCATTATTCAATACTAACAAGTTGATGAATGCCAAACAAACTAGAGGAAGAAACTTAAGAATAAATAGTTATTGGACCCCATGTGGTGACTTTGATAATGTGGAAAAGCATTAATAGGGGACCAGAATGAACACTATGACTTGGAAATAAATTTTTTACGTCTGGTGTATGGGAGGGAGGAAATGCATGGAGTTTCTATCCCAACACACAAATATGATAGAAAAGTGTTCATGCTTTTGACATATAGAAAACCTCTCTACACGACACGTGTGATATAAATATGTGTGTAGTAGACCTAATTGTTGATATTTAAATACCACATCTAACGATCAATAAGACCCAAGCATCAAGAGCTCATAACTCAAGTTACATGTGGCCAAATTGGGAAAATTAAGGCTTGTTTGAAACATGGTGAGGTGAATACTCTCTTGTTTATGTTTTTTTCGGTTTTCATTTAATACTTTACACCCATGAATCCAAAGAAAAATAAATGATGAGCTTGTGGTCAAAGTCACACAAGGCCCACTACTTATCTCTTGGTTGAAGAAGTTAGTGTTGAAATTTTTGTATGATCGTTTAACCATAAACAATGTCACATAATTGTCACCCAACCATAGGCATTCACATATTCCACCCCCAAGCACACTAACCTTTACTTAAAATAATTCCGGAAAGCCTACTCCAAAACCAACATATAAACCCTAGTTGCTAACTACAACAACAACTCAAGACAAGTAGAGTGCTCCTTCTCCAAGGGTAGCACACAAGAGAGAGAGAGTCTCCATATTCATAGAACAAGTACCATACACAACTGTAGCAGCTGCAGATGCATTACTTTCTCTCTCAAACTTGCGCCATACTTAGCAAGAATATCACCAAGAATATCACCAATAATATCACCAAGAAAATTACCAAGAATATCACCAAGAAAATCACCAATAAAATCACCAAGAGAGAGACAAAGACCAAGAGCTGACCATGTGCCCTTATTCCTCCTTGCAGTTGCAACTGCAACTTTCCATAAGACTTGCACACTAACTGGGTGTACAAATGAGCTAAAACGTCCTCTATTTATATTAATTTATCCAGTGACTTTTCTTGTTGGGCCGACCTAACTTTCTAGTAATTATACTTTTTGTTTATCTTTTTCCTATGGAGCCAACTTGTATTTATGGAATATAATATTCTAATATTATTTATTCTGCTAGGCCGACTTGTCTTCTAGGGTTTCCAGACATCTATTTAATGGTTCACTTGCTTCCGAAATATTCTATTGTAATTCATATGTTACATGTGGAGGTTAATACCTCCTGCAGCTACCAAAACATCAAAACTCCCTCTTAGCTAGGGAGGTATTAGCTAATATGTTCTTTATGTAGTGGTCTCAAACACATCCATCCATCTCACATGGCATGGGAAAGACTCACATGGTCTTGCAGACCAGTCTACATGTAGCATCACCATAGCCACACAGGATATCATATGATCAAACATATCATGTAACAAGTATCACCATCATAGCCACACATTATCCATCTAGATGGAAAACACCTCCAACACCACTAGTTGGCCCTCCAGCTAGTAACCTTAGATGCTACTGATCGACACTCTAACTGGGAATCATTTCTGACACTATAGGTCGACATCTAGTTCATACAAAACTAGTAGCTCATCATCTCACACAGAATCTGACTAAAACATTTCACACTCCCTCTTAACGAGGAAGGTATTCCTCTTGTCATGACCATCATCACTGCTTCTGTGCTTCTGCACACCTCGATCATTATCCTATTGGAAATCACAGATCTATATGTCATAGAAAGTTTTGCACTTTCACCGGAGTAGTGTACCAACCTTCGTTGGAGTAGCATACCATCCTATGTTGAGGTAATATACCAACCTACGTTGGATTAGCATACCAACCTAGGCTGGGGTAGCATACCAGCCTATGTTGGAGTACCAACCTGCATTGGGGTAACATACCAGCCTGCGTTGGGGTTACCAACTTGCGTTAGGGTAGCATACCGGCCTGCGTTGGGGTTACCAACCTGTGCTGGGGTAGTGTACCAACCTGTGTTGGGGTTACCAACCTACATTGGGGTAGCATTCCAACCTGCATCGAGGTTACCAACCTGCGCTGGGGTATCTTACCAGCCTACGTTGGGGTTACCAACCTGCATTGGGTTAACATACCATCCTACATTGGGGTTACCAACCTGCACTGGTGTAGCATACCAACTTGCATTGGGGTTACCAACCTACGCTGGAGTATATCCCTCTACTGTGGATCTCATCACTTCCCTCTACTGGGGAACACATCATAACACATCACTTCCCGCTACTAGAGAACACATCACTTCCCACTACTGGGGAAAAAATCACTCCCACTATTAATGGGGATCAGATCACTCCCTCTCATGAGAGAAAATCTTTCTAGACCATACCAAGCTTGTCCCTGATAGATGTTTGGTCAACATATATGCTACTTGTTTGTCGGTAGAAATATATTAGAGAAAGTGTCTCGTCATAGTCTTCTCCCTCTTGCTAGGAGAATCCTATGGACATAAATAAGGCTTTGTAAATCTCTAGGCTATTTATCTGCAACATTCTTAATCTTGTAGATCAACTTGAAAGTCACCACTTACTTCCCCTTCTAGTTTCAGAACCAAGGAAAATATATGTATCCTAGTCCTTCTGACTAGCTTCCTCCTTGGTCACTATAGCAAAGTCCACTGAAGAAAGGGAATCTTTCCATAAGATCTCATATCTCCTCGAAGCCTCTGAAGCTTAGATCTCTCCTTCTCAACCCATGGCATCTCTCTTTCAGTTCTGGAAGATGTCTTTCTCTTCCATATGAATCTGAAAGTATCCGAGTCTCCATTCTACCTCTGAAGCTTGACTACCTCTGAGTCTATGTAATATTCGGAGCCATCTGCTCCTCATGATATGGATCATCAATGTTTCATCCTGCAAAGTTTCATGGGACCATGCCAGTCTCTTCTTGGTTACTACAACAATTCTGGGTAGGCCCTTCTGACTCTACTAACTCTTGTTAATGATCTGAAGAGTGATCAAATGCACTAGAGGGATTTTTTCGGTCATCTTTGGATCCTTCTACTCCTTACAATCAATCTCCATATGAGATACTATGTATCTCTCAAAATTACCCTTCTACTTCTTCTTCTTCTTTGGTACATGGATGCATACAGTCGTGTATACAACTTCTTATCTGGATAGCCTGCTCCATGTCTCAAACTAGAGACCATCTAATATGTTGTATTTTGCAACTGCCACTACAGCTTACCTCAGAGTTATAACTTGTGACCTACCCGGAACAAGGACAACAAAGGGAAAAACAATAGACAATAATAAAACTCTTATAATAATAAAAACAAGAACGAGAGAAATAATCATAGTAGCTCCTTCTCAAAGCTATTGCTTGTGATCTTCCTGGAACAAAATAAAAATATAATAATAAGAAATATCTCCTAGATGAGATGTTAGTTCATATTGCAAGCATTTATATCAATAGTACTCATATGCTTCCAAGTATTCATTGTATTTAGCAGTAATAGAACCTTTCAAGTATTGTTGTCACAACTAGTAATGTAGGAATTATTAAACTTGATATGTGAAAATTGGAAACTTATTAATTTAATCAAACCTATAACCTGGAGTATTATCTTTGAGAATGAATTTTGTTGATTTTCTTCCGAGTCTCCTTCACTCAATATGAAAAGTATTCTCTTCAACTTGTCCCCTGTACTTAAGACAATATGCTTTCTAGACATAAATATGAGTTAGAGAATATAGTGCAAATAAACTCTAAAGTATTAACCTTAATCAATCTAATACTTTGACTAAAGTTAGCTTCTAAATTTAAGTTTGAACATAGGTTAGTATGATAATCATAACTTCAATAGATAAATATATAACTAGATGTTCATAACGTCACAATAATGCCATAACAGGTAGAGGCATATGAAAATAATTAAACATGGAGTGCGTTGTTCCTCTGAATGTGTTGGATCTGAGATCCCTCTGGATCTATGATTTTTGCTTGGAATAGAGATCCCTTCTCTTGCAATCACACTCAAAATAGTGATACAGTTTAAACATATCTTAGTAAATACCTTTGACCACAACCATAGGAAGTGACAAACAATGGCACCATCCGACAACAACGACAAGTAATGATGAACCCTAAAACTTCAAAGTTCTCCAAATTGCAATCTAAAGGTAACTGGAGATGCTCTAGGGTAAGGCGCACTAGAAAAAAAAAATATGAGGCCCAATGTTTCACATAAAATTTATTGCAACTAGTACTGCAACTAGTGCTAGCACTGCAACTAGTGTTGCAACTGGTACTGCAAATGAAACTGCAACTGGTGCTACAACTAGTACTGCAATTGGTGTTGCAACTAGAATTGCAACTAGTGCTGCAACTGGCATGAAGGAACTGGCACTGCAAACCTAGGGTTTTTATGAGGAAACCCTAATATCTCAATTTCATAAATTTTCATATTTGATCCGAGGAAGAGATGCACCCTACTTAGGAGACCTTCTTAGTGAGTTCAGTGAGTGCTCAATGAGATTGGAAATGGTGTAAACTCAGGATCTTCCTTCCAACAGTTACACTATTACGAAGGAAACCATCTTTGATACCATGTTGAAATTTTGGTATGCTTGTTTAACCATAGACAATGGCACATCATTGTCACCCAACCATAGGAATTCACATATGCCACCCCTGAGCACACTAAACTTTACATAGAATAATTCTGGCAAGCCTACTCTAGAACAAACAAATAAACCCTAGTTTCTAACTGCAAAAACAACTCAAGACAAGTAGAGTGATCCTTCTCTAAAAGAGTAGCGCACAAGAGAGAGAGAGTCTCCATATTCATAGAACAAGTACTAGACACAACTGCAACAGTTGCAGCTGCATTACTCTCTCTCTCTCAAACTTGTGCCATACTTAGCAAGAATATCACCAAGAATATCACCAAGAGAATCACCAAGAGAGAGACCAAGACCAAGAGATGACCATGTGCCCTTATTCCTCCTTGTAGTTGTAGTTGTAGCTGCAACTGCAGCTCTCCATAAGACTTGCGCACTAACTGGGTGTACAAATGAGCTAAAATGTCCTCTATTTATATTAATCTATCCAATGAATTTTCTGGCTGGCCCGAACTGACTTTCTGGTAATTATATATATATTTTTATCTTTTTCATGTGGAGCCGACTTGTATTTATGGAATATAATATTCTATTATTATTTATTCTACTAGGTCGACTTGTCTTCTAGGGTTTCCATACATCTTTTTAATGGTTCACTTGCTTCCGAAATATTCTATTCTAAGTCATAGGTTACATGTGGAGGTTAATACCACCCGCAACTACCAAAACATCAAGACTCCCTCTTAGATAGGGATGTATTAACTAATATGTTCTTCATGTAGTGGTCTCAAACACATCCATCCATCTCACATGGCATGTGAAAGACTCACATGGTCTTATAGACCAGTCTACTAGTAGCATAAACATAACCACACAAGCTATCATATGATCATACAGATCATGTAACAAGTATCAACATCATAGTTGCACATTATCCATGTAGTTGGCAAACAACTCCAACACTACTGATTGGCCCTCCATCTAGTAACCTTCGATGCTACTAATCGACACTCTATCTGGGAATCATCTCCGACACTATAGGTCGGCATCTAGTTCATACAGAACTAGTAGCTTGTCATCTCACACCGAAACTAACTCAAAAATTTAACACTCCCTCTTAATGAGGAAGGTATTTGTAACAACCCTGTTTCCCCCAGTTTGTAAATATAACTATATTGTCCAAGAGACTATGGAAAAGTCAATATGTGTGAATGTTTGATTTGATGAACCTTTGTATAAAAGGTCAAGGAATGTAATTTATGTTATTAATAGAAATGGAAAAGTGTTGCATGACTGATGAAAGCGGGGGTTTTCCAAGATAGACCACATATTCTATGAAAGAGATGGTGAGGGGAACCAGGAATGGTTGAGATAACCCCCACCAAACCAGTACCTTGCTAGATTTAATTGCTCAGGACCAAAACAATCCTCTAACCCATTGATGAATTACAGTCAGGCTGGTAGGTGGGAAGAACTCCTCAAGAGTTAATGAGGGGATGGGGTAGAGCGCCCATCTAATAGGCTTTTATACCAGACCATGGACTAGGAATTTGGGCCACACACAATCTTGATGAGGAAGACAAGAAAGGAAGGCATGGTGGCGAGAGGAAGACATGCGAAGAGAAGCAGAGAAGAGAGACTAAGATCTCAAGTTCGAGGAAGAACTGGAAAATGAACATGTTCTGGTCGCAAGATGTGGCTAGAAGGGTTATGATACAAGCTGATAAATGAGGGTGCTGAGTGATTGAGGAAGTACTCAAGAATGCCTCCTTGCTTGGTATAGAGAAACCCGTTTCCAAGATCTTGTGGGAAGAGGAGAGTAGCCTCCATCCCTGATTATTGTTAAGTTGGAAGACATAATTCTCTCTCAGAGCATCGTGGTCTAGCTTGGGGGTGGCCAATGGTAAATCCATTAGGAGTGACTGAGCCTATGGTTGGGTGGAAACAAGAACCCCTTTTAGCAGTTGCATTATGTCATCTGGTTCGGATAAGCGTTTTCATACCTTATGCACTGAAATGGAATAATGAATGAATGCATGTATTTATTTGTCTATAAATGGTTTTTGTATTGAATGGTCAAGCTATGTGTATGCAT
>JASDQU010440003.1:118613-134974 GCA_032191745.1 Picea mariana | reverse complement strand
TCGGGGGCGTCCGAAATGCGCTGTGAGCCGTAGATCTTAGCATCGTGATCGGGACCATTGATAAGTGCAAGAAACATAGATCAGGGAGCGGAGAAATATGTACTTGGGAAAAACTTAGGATATAAATCATTTTATGGGTTTTTCCCAACTTTTCACATAAACACCACCAAGGAGACTTCGTCTAATCTATTATAAGGCCATGGGGACATGGGGTAGCAATTTCATCGAATTGGTTTCATGGGTGGTCAAGCAAATCAAGCAACTAACTTACATGCTAACCTATCTTCCTAGGACTATTAACCCAGATTAAACTGTTGGGTTAAGAAATTACTCTACCTAAGGGCTATTTGACCAGGATTAGACAGTCTGGTCAGATTTATTCACTAAGCTAACCTAAGGGCTATCTGACCAGGATTAGACAGTCCGGTCAGATTTATTCACTAAGCTAACCTAAGGGCTATCTGACCAGGATTAGACAGTCCGGTCAGATTTATTCACTAACCTATCAACATTGAAATTTAAAACAACTTGGTCATGCTTGAAAGGTATGACAAAGTTACTATTATTGCATGGGGCTTTTGTTTCAATTCTTTTATGCCCTCTTTTTTTTCTTTTTTCTTTTCTTTTTTTTTCTTTTTTCTTTTCCTTTTTTCTTTTCTTTTCTTTTTTCTTTTCCTTTTTTCTTTTCTTTTTTCTTTTCCTTTTTCTTTTCTTTTTCTTTAAAATGAAAAATCAATTGCCAATAAAAACACTAGATACAGATAATATCCATAATATCCAAGTCATGAGTTGATTCCCATAATTTATGGGGTGATAACAAGACTATTGGCATGCCTTAACGATATGGGAGGGTTACTGGACTCAAATTTGAGTGACACAGCCACTTTCTTCCATCATCAATTTATCATGGAAACCATATTAAACCTTATTTTTCATATGTTCTAGTAGATATGTTAATGATTCCAAGTTTCATATTTGTATTTGACTGAAGGTCCAGCTAGCTTGCAAAGTATCAAATTGAGATTCAAGTTGATAAACCAAATATGAAATTAATCCAAACATCATTTGATATCGTCACAAGAGAGACGAATGTAAATAATCTTGCAACGAATTTGCTATACTATTGACGAAAAAATTTCATCGATAATTTTATGCCATTAGTATGTAATTTTGTACAAAAATAATGGATCTTGGGGACTACACCATGGTCAAGGAATGATGAACGAAGAACAAAAATTGCATGAGGACTAGACACCGACAACATGGACCTACGAATGGGGCCAACGTTGAAATTTTTTCAAACAATTTATGTATGCACTGAAATTTGTCATGGATAGACTATTGGCATACCTTAACGATATGGGAGGGTTTCTGGACTCAAATTTTACTCACACACCCACTTTCTTCCATCATCAATTCATCATGGAAACCATATTAAACCCTATTTTTCATATGTTCTAGTAGATATTAGCTTCAACTACAAAGCACTCTAAGGGGCATCAAACCACTTTCGAAGCACTTTCTCACACCAATGTTTAGGGATGAATTCACATGAGAAAGGTGATAGCAACCTCTACCTCTCATTGAATATTATGGTTTCTCACACTTACTCCAATCAGAAAGTGGAGTGCGAAGACAAGAGAAGTCAAGAAAAATCAATAATCAAATCCCACCCCTGTCCTCACTACCCCTTTAGCCTTTATAGAATAGGAATATAGGTTTAAACAAATGTCACAACCATAAATAGAAGAACAATGCTATCACATCCCAAATATAAACTCATCCAAAGAGGGCGTATGAACTAAAGATGGATAAAATTTTATAATAAACCAACTCTTGCTTAAATTAAATATTTTCCAACCCATGCACTTCCTTCCTTGACAATAATAGCTCATCTAAAATAAGCAAGTCCAAAAAATTAAGAAAATCTCCTCCTTTTCCATAAACAACCTCCTCAAAGCATGCACTCTAAGTTAGGATAATAGTATCACTCTAATATCCAAAAAAATCATTTTCAACCCATGCACTCTTTTCCTAGGCTCATCAACCAACTCATGGTAAATTATCAACAAGTTGGGCCCACCCAAAAACCTCTTAGGATGCTCTAAAATTGTTTGGACATTACAAATTTGATTGGAAACCAAACTTCTTGGAATGGAGTCAAATTTAACCCATGTGCTATACAAAATATTGGGTCTCCTAAAATAACGCCAATTCTTGAAAAATGTCACTGCCAAAAATAGGCCAAAAATTGGTAGTCTCTAATTGTCATCATATTCCACCCCCATACTATACTCAATACTAGGTCTTTGAAAAATGAAAACTTATATTTTTAGACCTTGGGTTTGACCAAGTTTGACTGAGGCCTAAAACATGTTGAAATTTCATAAAAATTGAACCCTATGCTTATCTCTCAAATGGGTATCCAAACCTACTTTTAGATTTCAAGAAAGATCAAATTTGTAATAATAGAAATTTTCCAAGATTGTGAATCTTGAAAATCTGAGAGTACTCATTTGAAGAACTCAATTCTATATCTCCAAAACTATCCTCTATTGTTAAAAAGATTATGTTTCTAAAAATAGTGGAATCAAGAATTTGAAAGTGTCCATCTGATTGTCCTCATCCACCCATGCATATGCCAAATCTGAATGTTCATTTAATGCATGGGGAATCATTGCTAAAATAGATCTTATAGCCTAAACTAGAAAACTTCTAAAAATAGATCTCTAGAAACCAGAACTAGAAACTTGTTAAAACTAGCACAACATGTGTTGCCCCCCTAAAACACTAATCTTTGAATACTCTCCAAAAATCATACATTATAATTGTAAAACAAGATAAGGCTAGAACAAAGATATACAACAAGGTACCCATATGGCTAAGGTATTCACAAACCATCAATGTCGAATGATAGATTTTGTAATGGTGAGTCCATCCTGTATAATATATGAACCAACGATGTTGAATGGTGAACTTTGTAATTTTGAGTTCACCCTAAATAATATACACAAACATATGTTATAAAGTAACACCTATATTTATGAAGACAAATATGGTATCAACACACCCTCTAGGAATATGGTGTTAACACATCCTCTAGGTTTCAATTTCAAAGCTTAACTCTATGCACTAATTGATTGACTATGATTTGATTTTGGGGCTTCATGCTTTCAAGGCGTGCCCTAGAAAAGTTTTGTTGGAATTATTGGAGTAATTTGTACATGTGGCCACAACCCATCCATATGTATCATCAGTGTATTTGTATTCAAGGCTAAGGCCATACATTATAATTTTATTGTATAACTAGGTGTGGTTAAGAATGACCTAGTCAACTTTGATATGTGTCTCAATAACCACGACTACATTAATGACCATAGATTGTATCATCCCTTGACTAGAATTTCAAAGTGCATGTAGGAATCCATGATAGATTTCACCTCTCATCCCTTTATTGCAGTGCCATGGTTAATGGATTCCCTAGATTACAGTGGTAGGGTTTGCTTGGTCAGAGACTAGGCCAATGAGTAATTTAAAAAATGGTTATTTTTAAATTCATTTAAATATTCTAACAAATACTAAAAATAATGTACTTACACTAAGGAATTATGTCCCATCCAATGTCTCGTCTACCAATGAAAAAAAACATACAAAAATTTTAAAAATTGTGAAAATGTTTTTTAATTAAGAAAATATTAAAATTAATTATATATTTTATCAAACATTGAAAATGTTTGATAAATGTTTTCTAAAACGCACCAAGTAATGTCAATTTGAGGGTTATTTATATCGTAACGATTGTTATAATACCTTCTTTGGCAGGTACTAATATGATTATCGGAGATACAATTTATTTTCCTACCATGTTTGTAGATGCTCATAAAATGGTCAACATGTATCTTGCACATCAAAAAGTCCCAAGGAAAAAATAAAGAGAGTTGTAATGCCTCACAACCCAATTTTGTTGATAGGTGTTTCATACAATGGGGGCTTGATATAATAGAGCTAATTTCTCTCAAGTATAGAAAGGGACATTATTATATACTAATAGCTACAAAGTATTTCCTTAAGTTTCCATAAGTTGTTTCTATTAAGGAACCAACATTTGCTAAAGTCATTGAATTTCATATGGTAAATGTTTTGTCAAGATTTAGTGTTTGAAAAAAAAATCATAATAGATAATGGATCTATTTTTGTTTCAAGATAATTTATAGATATTTGTGAGAAGTATGGAATTTTCTTCAGAAGTCCTTAAATTATTATGCACTGGAAAATGGATTAGTAAAGTCCATGAACAAAATATTGATCCAAATTTGGAAGAAAACGATTACTTAAAGTCAAAGATATTGGCACTTGAAGCTTAGTCAAGCACTTTGGGAAACTAGAATAACGCTAAAGGATAGCATGTGTAAATCACCTTTTACTTTGATATATGGAAATGATGTTGTAATGTTAGTTCATTTGGAAATCAATGCTTTAAAATTAGCCTCATGGATTTTAGGAGAAGAAGATATATCAAACATGTAAATAAGATATTTCCAATTTTTAAAGTTGACAAAAGGAAGAGAAAAGGCATTCTAGTCACTCTAAAGGAATCATACAAAAACTAAAAGAAGTTCTAACAAAAAATAAACCTTGAGGAATTTTTAGTAAGGGAAGTTGGAATTAATGTGGGATAAAGCTCCAAATACCCTTAATGTATTAAAAGTTCAATTCCCTATGGTTATGGCCCTATCAATTAGACATTAAGATTAAAAAAAAAAATCATGTTAAAGAAGATGGAACAACATTTGAAGAATCTCTTTGTCTACAAAAATCAGTTTTGACAAATCTTGGTTCTTAGAGTCTTAGGTACCAGTTGTGAGCTCAATCTAGTTGATTATGAAGTCTTTAGGGGTTCTTTAGAGTTAACTAGTTTGCTTATTTATTATTTGGCATATTTTCAGTTATAAGATACTTGAGTTTTGAAGCCTCTGAGTTCTTTTAAATTTGACTTGATATCCCTAGGATAAGCTTGTTTTAGGATTTTGATGTACAAATTAAGGGTACTTTTCCTACATTTGGAGCCAATTATTACCTAAATTTTATGCATCCTTTTGGTAACTAACTTTTGTATGTTTGTTAGGTTCACGATTTCATAGTCATTTACAAAATCCATGGAGTTACTTCAAGTTGAGCCTTTAAGTCTACAAGTCTAAATTTTTTCACTTCTGAGTGCTCAAGTTGCTTGTCAAATACATATAGCTTTAAAAATTGCATATTAAGTCGTGGGTCCCAATAGTGTTAATGTGCCAAATGGTCTTATTAGTCCAAATCATTAAGTCCATTTTGGCCTTTATACACTATAAATTTTCAAGTTGGGAGCCCACACACAAAGTTGTATACAAGGTTCAGACTCACTTCATTTAAATTCCATGTCTTTTTATGTGTCCATGGATGCCACCCCATGACATCGTCTATTTTGTATTTATGTATTACATCACGAACAAGACATGCATGTATTCTAATCAATTGTAAAATAAGAACTTGTTAAAACTAGCACAACATGTGTTGCCCCCCTAAAACACTAATCTTTGAATACTCTCCAAAAATCATACATTATAATTGTAAAACAAGATAAGGCTAGAACGAAGATCTACAACAAGGTACCCATATGGCAAAGGTATTCACAAACCATCAATGTCGAATGATAGATTTTGTAATGGTGAGTCCATCCTGTATAATATATGAACCAACGATGTTGAATGGTGAACTTTGTATTTTGAGTTCACCCTAAATAATATCCACAAGCATATGTTAGGAAGTAACACTTATTAGCCTGAGTGGGCCTAATGGTTAAGAACATTTGTTTCCTCTTAAGAGGTCACAGGTTCAAATCCATAGGGGGGTAGGGTATGTATACCTTCGTAGACTTTACCAGTCAAATCGATGGGTGGAGGGGGGTCCATTGTCCCACAAACA
Organism: Picea mariana; assembly: GCA_032191745.1. NCBI lineage: Eukaryota > Viridiplantae > Streptophyta > Pinopsida > Pinales > Pinaceae > Picea > Picea mariana. The sequence continues at coordinate 129,013 of JASDQU010440003.1, read as the reverse complement.
AGGGGGTCTCATACACCAATTTGGTGTGCTGGCTTGGTCGTGACCTTAAAAATAGATTATTATTATTATTATTATTATATTTATGAAGACAAATATGGTATTAACACACCCTCTAGGAACATGGTGTTAACACATCCTCTAGGTTTCAATTTCAAAGCTTAACCCTATGTACTAATTTATTGGCTATGATTTGATTTTGGGCCTTCATTCTTTCAAAGAATGCCCTAGAAAAGTTTTGTTGGAAATATTGGACTAATTTGTACATGTGGCCACAACCCATCCATATGTATCATCAGTGTGATTTTAATCATGGCTAAGGCCATACATTATTATTTTATTGTATAACTAGGTTTGGTTAAGGATGACCTAGTCAACTTTGATATGTGTCTCAATAACCCTATTGGAGAGTGCACCCTACATATGTGGGATGATAATCCCTCTTGGGAGAATTCCCTAATTATCTTGTGTATCCTCTCAAGTAGTGTGCCCTACTTATGTGGACCCATAACTCCTTTTAGGAAGATCTACTCAAGTTGTGTATAAATACACAATTCAAACCCTGTTTGAATATCATATTTTTTATCATTGAGATAAGACCTTTTAGTATAAAGTGTTAAGCCTCTGAGAACTATACATTTTTGGTGTTCTCTTATGGTTTACATATTTTCCCTTTTATGTGCATTTGTGCATCTCAAGTATAGCACACTCATGATTGGACTATTTTTCTCTATTTAACACTTTTGGTTCATCCCTAATGCACCTCTTTAGTGTCGTTTGTTATCTTTTTTGTGACTATAGAAGTAGGGTTTCCATATTTTATTTTTCAACAACAATATTTGGATATTTTTGGTTAGTGTCATTTCCCTAAGGTTTGCAAAGATAGGGTTTCTAGATTTTATTTTTTTCCTATAGGTGATTTGGATATTTTTGGCTAGAGGTGTTGCACAAAGGAGCGTGGATCTAGTGTTTCTTGATTCATCTCTTATTTAGGGTTTCCTAGGGTTTTATCCTTGAGTTTTAAGCCACCTTCAAGGGCTCACTATAACAACTAAACTGGAAGTTTGTTTGGATCATCGCTCTCAAGGTTCACTTCAGTATTTGTTTCAATTTTTTCTCATCATCACATATGGGGATTCATATATATTATTTTATGGTTTTATCCTTACACAAGGGTTTTCCTTCTCTTCTAGGGTTCCTTAGGTATCTCTAGGGATTTTTACACCCTTTACAAAAGTAGCACTTCCATCCTAGGTTTTTACCTTTTTTTAAATCCAACTCTATCTTCTTGTTCATTCTTTCTAGTAATATTTCTCTAGGGATGCATTTTTTGGCTAAGGCCTGTGATGCCCTAAATACAAGAACAATACATTGCAAAATTATTGGAAGAGTTGGTACCATTTCCTTCTTTGGTTTATGTCAGGGATTCCTTGAGACTTTATGGAACCTTATATTTTGTTGAACATAATGACCTCAGGATGGCTCTTTTCCCTATCCAACAAATCTACTTATATTTGGGAAGATATGATATGAAAGAACTCTATATGCAATGGCTTTCATGTGGAGAGTTGCATCTTCAATTATTTCTACCTTGTCTTCAAGGAATTCAAAATATTTTCTAACCCACTAACCATTAACCTAATTATACCCATAACCACTAACTCATAATCCCTAACACACTAACATGTGACCCTTTGACTTCTAATCCCCAACACGTTATCCACTAACTTGTAACCCACTAATACTTGATCCCCTAATGCACTAACCCCCTAATACCTAACTCATTAACCCTAAAGATACTAACCCACTAACACATAACCTAACCCATTAACCATGGATGGAAATTATCCCACTAACCACTAATTGGATGACAACTAAGACACTAAATCCTAACCCACTAAGCACTAACACAATAAATTATGCCTTACTAACCTATTAAATGATTAATTGAGATTTAACCAAAATCCCTAACACACCAACCAATTAAATTTATATCCCCTAATGATCCCTAAACCACCAAGAGAGAAATCTATAACCCCTAAAACCCAACCACTAATGGTCACTTGTCCGTTAACCCCCAATGAGAACTAATTGACTAACATCTAACCTACTAACTCCTAATGACAATTAATTGACTAACATCTAACCTAGTAATTGCTAACCCTGTAAACCAATAACCCCTGATGTTGAACACACAAACCCATTATATATACTAAAAATACTAACCCACTAACTCGCAACCCCTAACACACTAATTCTTGGCAACTAACCCACTAACTCGCAACCCCTAACACACTAATTCTTGGCAACTAACCCACTAACTCCTACTAGACTCCAAATCATTAACCCATTAACTCATAACCTCTAAAACGCCAACTCCTAACCCATTAAACCATTACCTACTAAACCCTAAACCATTATCCCCCTTACCACTAACCCCATAACACACTAACCCCTAACCCATAGCTCCTAAAACACTAACCACTAGCCCACTAATTCCTAACCCTCTAACCCCTATACCACTAACAAACTCACTTAGTGACTTCTGAACCACTAACACACTCACTTAGTGACATATGAACCACTAACCCATTCACCCACTAACACTTAACCCATACTAACCATTAACCCTTTAACTTGTAACCTATTAAGCCATACCCTACTAACCCTTAATCCTTTGACATGTTAATCCACTAACCACTAACCCACTAACCCTTTACCCCTTAACCTGTAACCTTGAATCCACTGCCACCTAACCCTCTAACCCACTAACCCATAACCCACCAATCCCTAATCCACTAGCCCCTAACCCTTCACACATTAAACTCTAACACACTAACATCTTACCCCACTAACCCATAACCCACCAATCCCTAACCCATTAACCCCTAAATACACCACTAACCCACATATATATTATATGTGTTAAATATAATTAAATATAAATTAATTTTATAAAATATATTAATTAAAAAAAATAAAAATATATAATTCAAACAAAGAAATTAAAAACAAAATCCCACGTGTCTCACTCATGATCAAATTAGTTGGAAAATACACATGCTCGCACAATAGAGGAGGCGAATTAGAGACCAAGGGAAAGAGATAGACTACCACACTCACAGTGCACTCACGCGACAGAGAAGGAGGTGAATAGGAGTTGGGAAAGAGCTAGAGCACACTCACAGTGCACTCGCGCGACAGAGAAGGAGGCGAATAGCACACTCACATGATTGCATTCCCGTGACAAAGAAGCTAATAGACGTTGGGCAAGAGAAGGAGGCCAAGAGGAGGGCAAGAGCTAGGGAAAGAGGAGGCCAAGACACAGAGAAGGAGTTGGGCAAGAGAAATTCGAGGGAGCGACAAATAAGGAGGCCAAGATCCACATAAAATCCTGAGTGACAGAGAAAAAGAAGGAGCCCGTCAAAAATGGTAATTTCATGGGATTTTTCCCAAAAATCAAAAGACTCCAATTGATTTAGGGTTAGGGTTAGCTCTTTTTTTTCTCCATGAAGATCCCTGCTCTTTTTTTTCTCCATATTTCTTACTTTCCCTATTGTTATCAACTAAAGAGATGACCTTCCTCTATTTAGATTTCATTTACATTGTTCTTTTGTTAGAATTAGAGAAGTAATGTAGAACAGAAAAGTGAATACTACTTATGACAAGAAACTCTAAGGAGGATTCAAACATAAAGCAAATAAACATGAAGAAGAGCATAAGAAGACAAGTTCACCCTAGTCTCACATCTATAACGCAAGCATGTGAGTCTATGAGTGAAGAAGTACAAGTGATGAAAATACCTTCTCAATTTAATTATATGAAAGTCAAGGAAGGAAAAAATCATAAAGTGGATCAAGTCCACAACAAAAAATCTATCTAATTACTAAATACCTTCACAAGTGGAGCACTCCAACTCCAACTCACACATGCCAAGCTCCAAGGGAAGTAATCCAACAAACAAGGATTGAACGTTGAATGCTCCACGAGGTGTGTGTAACACTCCTCCTCCAAAGGTCTCCAACTCTCCAACACTCCCTCTTAGGCCATGTATACCTTTGGTTCAATGCCACTTACATGATTGGTTTTCAACCCAAGTGTCTTCAAGTCAAGGCCAAGTCTCCATGTAAGAAACCAAGTGTCCCTGTGCCATCTAGGGTTCAATTTCCTCCTCCAAGATGCCCAATTATCCTCCTCCAAGGAAAACCATCATCCCAAGGAAGCAATCGACCTCCATTTTTGTCTCATGAAGAAAGCCACTAGCCATGTAGGTCTCCAATGCTCCAAGGAAGAATGCCACATATGCATCAAAACAATGTCTTACAATCAATGGGAAAGCTAACTCCAATGTGTATGTCCATCACGTCAACTAAGGGTTAGCAATACACCATGCACCCCACATCACATGAAGCACCCTTAAGTATCGTATAACTTAATTTTGGAGTAACCTCGAAAGAAAACACTCCCTCTTTATGAGGAAAGTGTTTTTACCAACATCTTTATTCTTCCTTTGCAACTCAATCAAACAATTTCAGACTAACCTCAAAAGAAAACACACCCTCTTTAGGAGGAAAGTGTTTTCACCAACATCTTTATGCTTCCTTTGCAACTCAATCAAACAATTTTAGACTAACCTCGAAAGAAAACACACCCTCTTTATGAGGAAATTGTTTTCACCAACATCATTTTTCTCCCTTTTCAACTCAAACAAACATTCCTTCTACAAATTTGAACATGTTGTAATCTTAAAATCCAATCTTGAAATCAACCACTGGCTCCCAGAAAGGAACTAGCCCCCAAACATCACACTCATCCAAAAAAGTATCACACATCACCTCCTCAAAACAATTGTAAAGATCACAAATGGAAGAATCTAATACAATATGGTTAACATATCTCCTAGGAGGTATACTCACCCTCATTGATGATATGGGCACTCCTACATGATTTTGTGCATCCTATAATGTTTGGATAAGCCATCTTGGATTTTTTTGTGCTAGAGTAGATGATGAGGAATATCCACCCCCAACCTCACCTTGTACACACCTATATTTGATTCTTCTTTTACCTTTGAATCAATGTATAGAGGGTCACCTTGTGTCCTTGAACCGATAACCATATTTTGACTAACCTAGTATACTCCATCCCTCGGGACCAACAAGGGGTAGTACAGGAATATTAACCTATTTTTCATCGACTACACCTTTTGGCCTAATCTTAGGCCCTGACTCACCCTCCATGGATGAATCTTGCAGAGGAACCCTTAGGTTTTTGGGGCATTACATTCTCACCAATGTTAGTGTTACTCAAGTCGAGATTCTTGCTTCTGCTTCATCCACACCTGCTTGCTTCGGTTCTTCCCTCTATGGCAGAACACTCCCCTCCCAATGTATTTTTACATCCCACAGCTTTGGCAGATCTCTTAGTCCTGTTCATTTTCAATGCAAGAGTTCTCAATCCTTTTATTGGTTCAATAGAGTATTCATAGTTTGCCTCGATTTGGTACCACTCTTGCGGCCCGTACCAAAACAGTGCTTTACCCCTAGATGGTCTAGTCAACTACTATGCCTCAATGCATTTTATGGAGAACCAGCTAGATATGGGTTCGAGTGGCATTTTACCCCTAACTTAGTTTCACCCAAGCTTCATCCTAGTCATGGATAGATCACCCAAGTTCGGGTCCATAAGTGGTGACAATTTTCCCATGAAGACTTACTCTCGCTATGGCTAAAGTGGGTTCCCTTAACCAAGCCACTGCCTATAATTCGTTAGATCATTCTTCAATAGGCATGCGGTTAGAGATATCATTTTCCTCCCACTTCTTGGGAGCTTACGGTATCATGTTCTATTTCACTCCCCGATGGGGGTTCTTTTCACCTTTCTCTCACGGTACTACTTCACTATCGGTCACCCAAGAGTATTTAACGTTGCAAGGTGGTCTTTTATGGTTCACATAGGATTCCACTTTCCCCATGCTACTCGGGTTAGAGCATAACCCAATGATGCTTTTGGCTACTGGACTCTCACCATCTAGGGTGCAGGACTCAACTACTTCTCCTAGCAGCACAGAGCTTATATTGTGCTCTCCCACAACCCCGTTTTCATGGTTTAGGTTGCTCCCATTTCTCTCACTGCTACTATAGGAATATATTTTTCTTTCTTTTCTTCTGGCTAATAAGATGTTTCATTTCACCATCTTGTCTCTTTCCTGCCCATGGATTAAGAAGCAGTTAAAAAGGTTAACCTATTCGGGAATTTCCATATCTATGCTCATTTTCAACTCCCTAAAGAATTTTGTCGCTTACCATGCCCTTCCTCATCTCTGGGTGCCTAGGTATCCACCGTAAGCCCTTCCTTGTTTGAACCTCATCATTAAAGGCTATACCATCCTAAGGTGATACTAAATGGAAAGATCTTATCAACATCCATGAATGATAAATCTTAAATCAAACTGATGGATCTGAATAATTGTGTGCTATCATATACCATTGTATAGGCTAGGATCATGGGCTGGAGATAAGCAGACTCAAACCAATGACATCCTCCACAGGGTAAACCACTGTCTCTCAGGCCTCCCCCACTGATTCTACCATAGAGGCCAACGATAGACAATAACTCCCCCTCGAACACAGATCACAACTTTCATCGTGCTGTGATCTCCAAAGAGAAACTCTTCCAAAAAAGTGTTGAGTTGAAATCCCATTTCAGGGATTCTTGTAGTTCTGGGTTATCCAGCTACAAGAGAACCAGGATAGGAATGGAGAGATCTCCCCTTTTTTCGCCTGACTTTTTGGTCCTAAGAATGATTTCTCTTCTCTGACCCTTCCTGTCCAATTGGAGCAGATAGCTAATGCGTTCCACTCCTCGAATCAAGGTGGGTATATGGTCAGTCTATGACCCCTAAACACACCCTCTTTATGAGGAAAGTGCTTTCACCAAAATCATTTTTCTCCATTTTCAACTCAAACAAACTTTCCTTCTAAAAATTTGAACACGTCGCAATCTCAAAATCAACCACTGGCTCCCAGAAAGGAACTACCCCCCAAACATCACACTCATCCAACAAAGTATCATACATCACCTCCTCAAAACAATTGTAAATATCACAAATGGAAGAATCTAATAAAATATGGTTAACATATCTCCTAGGAGGTATACTCACCCTCATTGATGATATGGGCACTCCTACATGATTTTGTGCATCCTATAATGTTTGGATAAGCCATATTGGATTTTTGTGTGCTAGAGTAGATGATGAGGAATATCCACCCCAAGCCTCACCTTGTACACACCTATATTTGATTCTTCTTTTACCTTTGAATCAATGTATAGAACAACAACCTCTTCACTCCTTTCAATTAGTGAGGGAGATATATGTGAACTAGAGGACCTTACTTTCTCATCATACTTCACATCTTAGATCACTAGAGTCTTCAATTATGCTATAATATAGATTGTATAAGTTGTGGAAGTCTCATTGTAACCAAAAACACAAGATGATATCATAGTGTTTCAAACCTCCTAGAAACACTGACCACTTGTGAAACTGAAGGAACATAACCTTGGATAGTCAATAAATTGACAAAATCTATCATACCTCAAGCCTGACAACATAACAAGTCAAAGTATTTGGACACCATGCCATGAATTCTTCGAGACGTCATGTAAAAATAATGACATCTACTACAAGACAATACAAGTGGATCAGATCTATCAAAATCACAAATGTAGACAACTGCACAAATTTTGCCTATCCTGAAATACCAAGCTTGTGGTATAAGAAAAAACCCAAGTGGGGTTGTATTCAAGCTATTATATGGGAATATCTCCCATGCATCTCAAAACATCTGGGAACTAAATCAACAACCTCAACAAGGTTGCCTCCCTATTTTTGAGAGAATCCTAAAGAAATAGTAATTGTTGGCCCTTAACCAAGTTTTGAAGGATACTTGGTCATATTTGACCATGGACTGCTACATCTTGCCAAAGACGGAGCGCAACGCGAAGCAAGAAAGACCTATTTTTGGGTACCTTTTATGTTTTTGGGTTGATGTAAAGGGAAAGGGATGTCGGCCCATGGGTTTACCCACGTTTAGGCACATTTTGTAATCTATAAATAGATACTTAGGCAATGTAAGTAGGGGGGACAGCTAAGTGCAAATGTATAACTAAAGGCTTAGTGCTAATAGTTGGACCTATGTGGTCGGATGTGTATCACAAGTGCTCTCTGCATGATTGTAAAGAGATTGGAATTCTAAGTGCAAGTTGTTGTGGTTTTCTGTTGAGTGCAAGGAAGAAGGATCTAGCGAGATGCACAGATCTTTTGTCTTGTGCAAAGTAAGGGTCATTGAAGCTTTGTGTTGTAACTGTGAGATAATATAAAGAAGAAGACTTTGTGGATGTAGCCCCAGGGTGGGGGTGAACCACGGTAACTCTGTGTAATGTGCTTTGTGCTTTGACCTAAGTGTTGTTTCCTTTTGGCTAAAGTGCTTGATGTGATTAAGTAGATCTAGTTATGCTCAGTGCTTATTATAAAAGAATGAATGTTAGATCTGATATATAATATGTTTAGTGCTTGATCTATTGACTCTAATCTATGTTTGTGGCTAAGTACTGAATCATATTTAGTCCAATTATTCACTGCGATGTTCCATGCTATCTGCGAAGTACCATAAGGGTTAAATATAGATGAATGATCTATGCTAAGTGCCTTGTAATAGATATAATCACATATCAGTGTCCCAACTAAGGTTTCAGAAACTTGAGTCCTAAAACCACCCCAGCCTCTACCTCGGGTGAGACTTCATCTGCTTCACAAGTGTTGCCGAAAGGGACGGTAGTTAGGGTTTTGTTGGTGCACTCTTCAGTGTTGAACCCTGGGTCTGCCCATGTGCCAACAAATGGTTCTATTGTTGGGACCTGAAACTGTGATTGCTAGGAAATGAGGAAAAACAAAAGTTGTGCAAAAGAAAGCTCTATGTGTAGATCTGTTTCCCTAGTGCGCATCTTTTTTTTTTTTTACTCGACCTGTGCAACTTTTGTTGGGTATGTGTTATATTCTCTCCACGATTAGCAGTGTCTGAGAATATGCGTCGGGTGTACAAGGGGGTTAGAGGGGGGGCCTCTAGCCCCCCCCCGCGTGGGGGTTTAGGGGCAATATCCCTGAAAAAAATTCTGCACCGGGATGACATATTTCCGGGACCACATGATATTTAGGTGGTTTTTCGGCACATGGTTTTTTGCCTATGGTTTTCTATTTTCGATTAAGGAATTAGAGTTTTGGACTAATCCAGGTCATTGGTTTAAGGTTTTGGATGTCGTTGGCTCCTATATGTATATTGTATTGTAAACAATGTAACACAATGTATGAATATAATATATGTTGGTTTTCCGGTTTGGGTTTCCAGGTGAAAAATCTTTGTGTAATGTTTGTATTTGCCATTGTATATTTTTTGTTCTTTTCTGAATATCATTTTTCAGTAGATATTATACAAGGTTAGAATTTACATTTGGTATCAGAGATTTATTGTCTTCAAGGGGACGCCTTTGTCGTCAAGGGTTTGGCTCGGGACTGTGATGAGCCTTGTTACAGTGGGAGATTTGCGGTATTGTTTTTCAGGTGAAAAGAAATGGCAAGCAATTCGAAGATGGAGATAGAGAAGTTTAATGGGAAAAGATTTGAGTTATGGAAGCTCAAGATGAAAGATCTTTTGGTGGACAGAGATCAGTGGATTGCGGTAGATCTAGGTACTGCACCTACAGGAACTTCTGCAGATGACTGAAAAAAGAAGGATCGGAAGGCAAAGAGCACAATTCAATTGTGTCTCTCCGATTCAATATTACTGAATGTGTCAGAGGAAGCTACAGCCAAGGATTTATGGGAAAAGTTGGGGAAGTTGTATCAGTCTAAGTCCCTGGTAAATAAACTATTCCTAAGAAAGAAGTTGTATAACTTGAGGATGAGAGATGGAGACTCGGTGGCAGAGCATTTGAACACCTTCAATACTGTGGTAAGTCAGTTAGTATCTGTTGACATTAAAATTTCAGATGAAGATAAATGTATCAGTTTGTTGTGTTCTTTACCAGACTCATGGGATAGTCTGGTTGTGGCCATAGGTATTAATACAACTTCTTTGAAGTTTGAAGAAGTGGTCTCGTCCTTGTTGTCGAAGGAGATGAGATGAAAGACTATGGAAGGACATAGCACAGACACATTATTTGCAAGAGGACATTCCTAGGAAAGAAATAGATCTAATTTCTCAAGTGGGAGATCTAAGTCTAAGGGTAGATCTAAATCTCCTGGAAAGTTTGGAAGGGTATGTTGGAGGTGTGGAAAAGAAGGGCACTACAAGAAGTAGTGTATATCCAAAGTTGAGAAAAAGAAGGGATCTGAAGAATCTTCT
>JASDQU010440003.1:82340-118473 GCA_032191745.1 Picea mariana | reverse complement strand
ATATGAAAAGTATGATGGAGGTAATGTTTTCTTGGGTAATGATTCGACAACCAGAATCATAGGAAAAGGAAGGTTCAAGTTGAGACTCATAGATGGAAGGATTAGAACACTGCCTGGTGTTCTACACATCCCAGGTATGGCCAGAAATTTGATTTTTGTAAGCAAAATGGAAGATTTTGGGGTAAAAACAAATTTTGAAAAGGGAACTTGCAGGATGGTTCGAGGAGCAATGGTGTTGATGAGGGGAGTTCAGTTTGGAACTCTGTATAAGCTGCTAGGAAGCACTATTGGTGATGGGTGTAATAGCTCCATTGTTTCTGATATTGAAGTTGAAGAAGAAAGAACTCCTATAGTCTCTGGAGAAAAGGTTATGTTGTGGCATCAAAGACTGGGGCATATCAGAGAGAAGGGTCTTCAACTACTACACGGTAAAGGCATGGTTGAAGGTATGTCTAATTTCTCTCTGGATTTTGATTTCTGTGAACATTTTCTATATGGGAAGCAGAATCGGGTAAGATTCCCCTCTGGTGCAATGAGGGCAGAAGGAATTTTATAGCTAGTTCACAGTGATGTTTTTGGACCTGTGTTGGTCCCATCATTAGGAAAATCTATGTACTATGTCTCATTTATAGATGACTTCTCGAGGAAAACTTGGATATATTTTCTCAGGAAGAAATTTGAAGTCTTTGATAGGTTTAAAGAGTTTAAGGCTCTTGTTGAGAATCAAACAGAGAAACAAATTAAGGTGTTGAGGACAGATAACGGGGGAGAGTTCTGCGGGAATGAATTTGAAGAATTCTGTAAGAAGTGCGGTATAGCAAGGCAGAAGACTACTTCATATACACCTTAGTAGAATGGAGTTGTGGAAAGGATGAACAGGACACTGATGGAAAAAGCAAGGTGCATGCTCAGTGGTGCCAGGATAGGGCAAGAATTATGGGTAGAGGCAGTGGGTACTACATGTTATCTAGTCAACAGATCACCCTCATTAGCGTTGGGTGACAAGACTCCAAAAGAGGTATGGACTGGTAAGGAACCTTCTCTCACACATCTTAAGGTATTTGTCTGCGATGCATATGTTCATGTTCCAAAGTAAAATAGGAGTAAGCTGGATAAGACGGTTGAAAAATGTATCTTTATTGGATATAAAGATGCTCTCAAAGGTTATAATCTTTGGAACCTAGAAACTAAGAAGGTAGTGTATAGTTGAGATGTGGTATTTAGAGAAATGAAGGATGTTGTTAAACAGGAATTCCTACCAAGTAAGGAAGAACCAGAAAAGATAGAGTTTGATTTAAAGGATGATGAAGCAGACTCTACAGAAGAACATGGATCAAAAGAAGAAGATCCTCATACTCCGGTATTGAGGAGATCGGATCGAGAAAGAAGGCTATCGAAAAGGTATAGTCCATCTAATTTTCGTTCAAATTTTTCTTTGTCTATTACTGATGATGACCCTAGAACTATCAGGGAGGTAGTGGATTCAGAGGATGGAAATCTCTGGAAAAGGGCCATGGAAGAAGAAATGACATCTTTGGATAAGAACGAGGCTTGGGATATAGTGGAGTTGCCAACTGGAAGAAATCCCATTGGTAGAAAATGGGTATTTAAAAAGAAGTTGAATGCAGAAGGAAAAGTGGAGAAATACAAAGCTCGATTAGTAGCAAAGGGTTATTCCCTGGTTGAGGGAATTGATTTTGGTGAGATTTTTTCTCATGTTGCCAAATTAACCTCTATAAGATTTTTGTGATCTGTTGCTGCTGCATTTGATTTTGAAATAGCACAGATGGATGTGAAGATAGCATTCCTGCATGGGGATCTGGAAGAAGAAATATTTATGAAGCAACCAGAAGGTTATGTTGTGAAAGGAAAGAAGGAGTTGGTATGCAAGCTGAAAAGGTCATTGTATGGTTTAAAACAATCACCAAGGATGTGGTATCAAAAATTTGATAGTTATATGCTGGGACTTAGCTTCACAAGAAGCAAAGAGGATCATTGTGTGTATTCTAAATTAATTGGTGATCGTTTGATTTATTTGGTCTTGTATGTGAATGACATGTTGTTGATAGGAAACAACAAGGAGATTATCCAGGATGTGAAAACTTAGTTGTCCTCTAAATTCGACATGAAGGATCTTGGTGCTTCAAATTTCATTTTGGGCATGGAAATTAAAAGAGATCGAAAAAGTAGGAAACTCTAGTTAAATCAAAGAAAATATGTCGAGACAATATTGCATAGGTTTAATATGCAGGAATGTAAACCGGTCAAGGTTCCTATTCATGTTGGTGTAAATTTATCTGTGGATCAGTGTCCCAAAACACATGAAGAAGAGGAGGACATGTCTCATGTTCCATATGCGAGTGCAGTTGGCAGTTTGATGTATGAAATGGTCTGTACTAGACCAGACATTGCACATGCAGTGGGAGTTTTGAGCAGGTATATGTCAAAACCAGGGAAGGAGCATTGGACAACAATAAAAAGGGTTTTCAGGTATTTGTGTGGCACTGCTAGCTATGGATTGTTCTACGAAGGAAGACTAGGATTGGATAGAGTAGTCGATATACATGGCTTTGTGGATGTAGACTAGGCTAGAGATTTGGATCATAGGAGATCTACAAGTGGGTATGTGTTTAACCTGTTTGGAGGAGCAATAAGTTGGATGAGCAAAAGATAGGTTGTAGTGGCACTTTCAACTACAGAATCTAAATACATGGCAGCCACTCATGCAAGTAAGGAAGAAGTATGGCTACAAAGATTGTGTTCAGGTATTAGGTTGGTACAAGAAGTTGTAAGGATAGAGTGTGACAGTCAAAGTGCAATTTTCTTGGCGAAGAACCCTGCTTATCATTCAAAGACAAAGCACATTGATGTTCAATATCACTTTGTGAGAGACATGATTGAAGAAAAGAAAGTATCGCTGATGAAGGTGGACACTATGAAGAATGTTGCGGATTCATTAACAAAATTTGTGAGCACTAAGAATTTCTCTTGGTGTAGAGAATCCATGGGCATTGTTGCCCTGGATTGTTGACTATGTAACCCTGTAACCCCCTGTGTGTAAAGAAAACAACAAGTGGGAGAATGTTGGGTATGTGTTATATTCTTTGCACGAGTAGTAGTGTGTGAGCATCTGCACCGGGCGTGAAGGGGGGTTAGAGGGGGGGGCACTAGGCCCCCCCTTGGGGGGTGTAGGGGGGTGGAGCCCCCCGTGTGGGGGTGTAGGGGGCACTGCCCTCGAAAAAAAAATTCGCACCAGAACGACATATTTCTAGGACCACATGATATTTAGGTGGTTTTTCAACACATGGTTTTTTGCCGATGGTTTTCTACTTCCAGTTAAGGAATTAGGGTTTTGGACTAATCCAGGTCATTGGGTTAGGGTTTTGGATGCTGCTGGCTCCTATATGTATATTGTATTGTAAACAATGTAACACAATGTATGAATATAATATATGTTGGTTTTTCGGTTTGGGTTTCCCGGTGAAAAATCTCTGTGTAATGTTTGTATTTGCCATTGTATATTTTCTGTTCTTTTATGAATATCAGTTTGCAGTAGATATTGTACAAGGTTAGAATTTACAGCTTTGTACCAGGAATAAGGTCATATATGATGAAAGGAAGATCAGATCCGAAGAAAAGAAGCAAGATCTGAACACTCTGTGCTCTAAGAAAATTAAAAGTTGAAATTTCTGAAAGAAAGAAGTCAGATGTGCAGAAAAGAGGTAAGATCTGTAAGATTTGTGCTCTAATAAAGGTAAGAATAGTCAAAATTTCTTAGATATGGAAGCTTTGTGCTCTGTAGATAAGTGAACTTTTTTTTTTCTAGAACATGGATCTAGGTATGTTTGATATATTATGCCCTACCTTAAAAACTAGGGCATTGATAGATGAAAGAAAGTTTGATATGAATAGATATGATAATTATAACAATAGATATGTTATACCTATGCATAGAAAGAATGTCTGGACTAACAAGTGGATGCAGGATCCTAGAAAGAAATTTTTGCAGGCCAACCATTATGATCCTAGAGCGTAGTACAAGAAGAGTTGGGGATCATTGAAGAGAAAGAGAGGATTAAATATTTAGTATAGTTGCAGAAGACCGGGCCATCTTGCTAAGGAATGTCGTGGGAGAAACCCTAGTTGCCTCTATTGTAAAGCTATGGACCATGAAGTATTGGATTTCCCTAGAATGATTGCTAGACTTGAAAAATTGAATATGGAACAAGCAAACTCTGAAGGAGATCAAGAGACTAAAATTATGGAAGAACCCCAGAAAGAATCAGAGATCATGTTACTGAAAATAAAAGAAACCCTAGATGTTCATAAGGATGTCAGTTTGTCAGAAATATTCAAAGAATAGGAGAAAATTGAAGTAAGAATAGGAGACTTCGACATTGACTGTGCCCTAGATGAGGGAACACTGATGAATATTATGACAAAAAGAACTTGGGAAACACTAGGAAGGCCTGCTCTCATTCCTTCACTAGGAACTATTAGAATATTTAAAGGCAAAATGGTAAACCTATGTGGAAGAATTACCTAGATAGCTATGAATACCCATGGAACTTCAACAAAGGAAGATTTCAAAGTCATTAAATTTATTGAGGGTCATTCCCCATTTCCATCTTTGCTAGGAAAGATCTGGATTGAAAAAGACCAGATCCAGAGGAAAGAAGAAAAGGAAGCCCTAGAACAGAAGAAGCAAGAACTCATGGAATTTATGACTAGAAGGATTTCCTACTTGATGGAGGAATAAGAGAATAGATCTTCATTGTTAAACACCAGGAACCTAGATGTCAAATCTATAAGAGTGTTAGAGGAACCACAAAAGACTGAAATATCTAACCCATATGATGAAGGAGTATCACCCTTGGATATGAGGAAAGATCCTAGGCAGCGTGAAGTGACTATGTCAAGAGAAGATAAGTTTCAGAATGGAAAGAGGATGACCGAGAATAAGCTCATTTGGAAAAAGGATAGAAATCTAAGTAAGAAGAGGGCCAAAATTAGAAAGCTACAAATGACTCTAGAAGGAACCCCACAGAAGGAAACATCACAAGAATTGAGCTTCACTGAGATATCAGAACAGTGACATTTGGCACTTCACCATGGCACAATAATATAGCCATTGGACCGATATACCCATTCGAATTCCACCCCGAACGAGTTGAAAATCAATTATGGGTTCCCACTAGACCATTGAAATGAATAGAACAGAGTTAATGCAGGCCACATATCTGTTGGAAGCAGACCATTGTTAAGTTCCCCTACTTAGTCTGGTGTGCCACACACCTAGAATACTTTTTTCTAAGTGAGAATTTGAGCTTGAACCTTGATATTACTTCACCCTGTGATCATTGCCTTGTTTCTTTACTATTCATCATAATCTCAGACATCATTTTCACACCTAAGCTAGTGGACCCAAGATTGCATGTCAAATGAGCTCAGCATTGTTGAGAAAGTAGTTGAAGAAGTTTTGACTAACCTAATAGCTGAGAAAGTCATGTCAAAGAGATGGATGTCTGTAGATGTGCAAGCATCGTCGTCAGGAAGATTCCAAGCTTCTCCCTCCACTTCTCGTGGCACGGGACCTTCTAGAACCACGACCGAGACAAGAACAAAACATAGAGATGATATTGCAAATGCTAAGTTGATCCCGTGCATTTTTTCAGTTTACATCCCACCTTTGAGTGGTAAGATTAACTGTGATAGTGTATCCAGAGACTTTCAGTACAACTTGATCACCATGTATCTTCCGAAAGGAGTGCGCATAGTACATGCTGACCAGGATCATCTCGCAGCGCTAAAATTCAGTGATTTTAACCTTGGAGATTGCAAAACCTACAGCATGTTGGTTCCACATAAATACTTAACTAAGACCAAAGGTCGTAATCCTAAGATTGTCCCACAGTCCTGGACCCAAAACCTCATGCAATCCACACTGCTCAACGTAATGAAGATCCCTCACTTCAGCAGACACCAGGAAGTCAACACATGCATCAGGTTGTTGTTGTCTTGCTATCACAATGTATATTTATGGTTGGACCACTGCATTATTGCGGATCTGAATCTGATCAATCAGATCACAGGACTTAGCATACAAGGCACTGACCCACAGGACTTTTACCTAGTCAAGACCTCTGACCGAGCACTAGCATAGCGGATAAAGGAAACTTATGGTGATGTAGAGAAGGGCATGCAAGGCTACAAGGTAGCCTCCATCTAGAGTAGTGTAGTGCACCTTGCATGTCAATTGATGGCGGGAAAGTTAGTTTGTAAGAACAAACCAACACATGTGATTGGATTCGTAGTTGACCTTGTAGGGAAGTGCGTCGAGGGACTATAGATGAATTGGGCATAGTATCTCATCAACCAGTTAGAGATGGATTGCAAAGGAGTGCAAGACCAAGGGTATGAGTTCCACTTTAGTTGGCTACTCATACTCATAGCTTTCATTTCTTGGGGGATGCTAGAGGGAGCCACTTTCCCAGAGATCGAACCTTTCAAACCACTAGATGTGAAGTTCTATACGCTATGGTACTCCAGCAACATGAACAAGCAGTGGCAATCTAACGTTGTCTTCCACACCTACTTCAACCAACTGAAAACTGCAATTTATTCTACCGTGAATCACCCCAAATGCACTCCATAGGTTTAGACCTTTGATGAAGTTTAGCACGATCTCCACTTCATCTACATTACAGCATGCAGTGATGAACATAAACAACAGCTCCAATCCTACTACAAGATGATAGAGGACAACTTGGAGGAGATCACCAAGGAATGGTCAGCAGACCTACTTGTTGTAGTAGACCCCACAAATATGTCTGATGATAAAATCCCTGAATCTATGAAGGATACACCTAGGCCAAGAAGGACAAAGAAGGATGACGAAGATGAAGATATCCCTAGCACATCCACGAAGACTGCTTCGATATCACCTACACAGGGAGGTGATGGTGATGAGCTAGGCAGTACAGAACTGGAGAAAAAGAGAGGAAAAGTGACTCCACCAAGAGAGGAGGAGGATCCCTCCATGAAAAGAATGATGACACCACCAAAACCCTCCTCCCGAAAGAAAGCTAAGGCCACCTAGACCACACTTAAAAATACCCTTACCTTGAATGATTTCGACTTCTTAATTGCCGCACTGAATGATGTTTCCCTAGATCTCGTAGAAAAGAAAGAAGAAAAGCATGAGGAGCTATTCAGTTGGATCAAAAGTGAACTCAAAGAAGTGCAGCAGGCACTCCAATCTAGCCAAGTAGTGTCTATAGCACTTGTGATAAGAAAAACATTAGGAACAAGCGATGAGCCCACACAGTTACACCAGATCATTGATCAAGTCGAAGCTCGCCTTCGACGAGCTCAAGAATACATAGTGCAAGCCACCCAAGCTTTGATGCAAGCATAGATAGCACTTCTATAACAAAAAAAGGAGGTAGAATGGGAAAATATTTCCCTGAAAGTGAAGTGGGATGAGGAAAAGTCACAGTTTCTAGTAGAGCAAATTGAAGTCCAGGAAAGGATTCACAAAGCACTGCACTTTGTGATAGTCATAGAGGTGAAGATGGAAGACTGTCTTCCACAGTAGGTGACCCAACTGGAAGAAGTAATCCAGCAACTCCAACAACACATCACAGATCTAGAGCTCTGCATCATGCTCGAGACCCCTTAGGAAATTAGAGATTTAAGAGAGGCCACTGCTCGAAGCACGGTTGGTCAGTTAAAAACCTTTGCCTTAGAATGCAATCAATTGAGCGCTAGAAGCACCCAGACTTATGAAACCCTCGCAGAGACTCCAGAATTGAAGACATTGGAGGCACAACTCCAAGAAGCCAAGTAGCATGAAGACACGCTACAGGCGCAGATAAAAAATTTGACCCCGGTCGAAAGAATGAAAAGGTTTGCAGAAAAATGCACAGCCCAGCAATAGGTACATGTGCTTCAAAGTAAAGTGATGGAAGTATCCAAACGGCTTCAGCCGATCCAATAAAATGCATTTCAATTGTTCGTTGAACTTGAAAACCAAGTTGTTGAACTCGAATAGGTTGTCATCATTGTAGAACGGCGCCTAGAAGGACCTCTCAATGACATAGTGATCCAGGAACTTACTGAGAAAGAGGTTGTCACATTGTAGCAGGTCAAAGTAGCTCGAGCCAAGATCAAGGCATTCGAGGTGGAATTGAACAGTCTTGAGTGACTCAAGATGAGTCACAGGTGAGTATTGGGGGCCTATTGACCCTTGACCAAGTTTTGAAGGATACTTGGTCATATTTGACTATTTTGGGATTACGACAGCTTGCCAAAGATGGAGCGTAATGCGAAGCAAGAAAGACCTATGTTTGGGTACCTTTTAGGGTTTTGGGTTGATGTAAATGGAAAGGGATGTCAGCCCATGGGTTTACCCACGTTTAGGCCCATTTTGTAATCTATAAATAGATTCTTAGGCAATGTAAGTCGGGGGGATATCTTAGTGAAAATTTTTAGCTAAAGGCTTAGTGCTAGTAGCTAGACCTATGTAGTCAGATTTTTATCGCAAGTTCTTTATGCATGATTGTAAGGAGATCGGAATGCTAAGTGCAAGTTGTTGTGGTTTTGTGTTGAGCGCAAGGAAGAAGGATCTAGTGAGATGCGCAGATCTTCTATCCTATGCGAAGTAAGGGTCATTGAAGATCCATGTTGTAACTTCTTGACCGAGATAATATAAAGAAGAAGACTTTGTGGACATAGCCCCAGGGTGGGGGTGAACCACGGTAACTCTGTGTAATGTGTTTTGTTCTTTGACTTAAGTGTTGTTTCCTTTTGGCTAAAGTGCTTGCTATGATTAAGTAGATCTAGTTATGATCGGTTATTATGATAAAAGAATGAATGTTATATCTGATATATAATATGTTTAGTTCTTGATCTATTGAATCTAATCTATGTTTGTGGCTAAGTATTGAATCATCTTTAGTCCAATTATTCACTGTGATGTTTTGTGCTATCTATGAAGTACCATAAGGGTTCAATATAGATGAATGATCTATGATAAGTGCCTTGTAATAGATATAATCACAAATCGGTATCCCAGCTAAGGTTTCAAACACTTAAGTCCTAAAACCACCCCTGCCTCTACCTCGGGTGAGACTTCATCTTCTTTGAAGGTGTTTCTGAAAGGGCTGGTAGTTAGGGTTTTGTTGGTGCACTCTTGAGCATTGAACTCTGGGTCTGCCCCTGTGCCAATAGTGACAACAAGGTCAAATCCATGAGAGAATCCAACAATATTGTCCCTATACTCTACAACACTCCCATAAACTACAAGCCTAGAATCAATCATTAATTCTAAAATATTTTTGAACTTTCCTCCATTAAATTCGCATCCTAAACCATTTCAGGGACTCTTGGCCAATTGCTCCTAGGGGCATAAAAACCTAACAGATTAGCATCATTTTTGAGCTCCCTACCATGGAGAAAAATGAGATTGGATGTCGTGGTATTCCTCTTGCAGGAAAAAATCTGATGCAATATGCTTCTAGCAAGTGTCAAGTGTCTAACGAACTTAAGCCATGGAGCCCCAAGCCCACCAAGGCATCCAAACCTGAAATATTATGCATTACTCTTCTTATATGGGAGGTGTTAGTACATGAGACATGGATTTTCTTATATGGGAGGTGTTAGAACACAAGACATGGATCCTATAAGTATTCCCGAGATAGATCTCATTAGACATTTAATCATTAGTCCACATCATATCCAACTATCATAGACTCGTACCATGTAGAAACATGAGAGTGGATGTGGTTGTATTCCTCACGCAGGCAAAAATATGATGCAATATGCTTCTAGCAAGAGTTAAGTGTCCAACGAACTTAAGCCATGGAACCCCAAGCCCACCAAGGCATTCAAACCTAAAATATTGTGCATTAGGCTTAAGTCTAGGTACCATGTTTCTAAGAAAGTTCTTGCATTGGAGATATTTGAAATGACAAATCTACTCAATTCGTATGGATCTGAAGTATTATTAGAGCCTAGTGAAATCTTGTTTGAGTCCAATTCTCCAAAATACTTGGAATTTTTTTGATAAGGGTGTCTTCTAACTTATCTTTTAAAATGTGTAGTGGTCCCATGTGGCACACTCTAGAGCCACCACTAGTCCTTCCAAGTTCTTTCATGTTGATGTTGCATTTCCATGTGGTGGAATTTAATTGGACCTTGTGTTTAATGAGCCAACCATGTTTAAGGATTCCCCAAATAGATCTTGTTAGACATTTAATCATTAGTCCACATCATATCCAACTATCATAGACTAGCCATACCTTTGTGGACTTGATGCATCCTACCATGGAGAAACATGAGAGTGGATATGGTTGTATTCCTCATGAAGGAAAAAATCTGAGGCAATATGCTTCTATCAAGTGTCAAGTGTCTAACGAACTTAAGCCATGGAACCCTAGGCCCACCAAGGCATCTAAACCTAAAATAGTATGCATTAAGCTTAAATCTAGGTACCATGTTTCTAAGAAAGTTCTTGCATTGGAAATATTTGAAATAACAAATCTGCTCAATTCCTATGGATCTGATATAAAAAATTTATTTAGAACTGTGAATATGATGATGGACTACTAACTAACAACACATGCACATGCAACTGAAGGTACAACCAAACAGGTACCTGTCATATATTTATTCATCGAGTGCATAAAGCTTAGGACAAATAGAGGCCGGAAATGCAACTACATCTAGTAGTTATGATAAGAAAACAAGGACCAAAGGTGAAAAAGTCAGAATAAAATTTTTTAGACACATGAAATTTTTTCTTGCTGAAGGAGGATCATGCTCTTATGGTGATGAGAGCATAGGAGACATAGATGTTCCACTCAGGTACAAGCATATGGTGAAGCAATGGGTACCTAAGGAACTACCTCCTATAGATGTTGACTTCGTTGTCAACAATAGGACATATCGCATTGCACCATCCTCCCTGCATGGCTTGGGGATATTTTCCATGGATGGAATAATTGTAAAATACAATACAGTAATTGAATTGATGGACTATGTCGGACCGTGTTACAATTATAACGATTGGATGTGGCTAGTCCAGTACATGTGAAGTATGCAAAGATATGCACTCGCCTCAAATTATATACAACTAATAAACAAGGATAAAAATAAGGGAGCGACTATCTATATTGATGGAAGGCCTAAAGCTTTTGACAATATTGCATGGTTTATAAATAGCACACGACCCAAGACAACAAACAAACAACCAAATTGCATATTTGAGGGACGTGAAGAGAATCGAGTAGTCATGTGCGCAATAAAAAAGATAGCTCCCGGGGAAGAGTTATTAGTGGATTACCATTTGAATCGAATAGACACATTGACTAATAGTGTGCAGGTTCTTATGCAACACCTCTTTAAGAAACCTCTACTTATTGCATTATATTCTTTTATTATCTTTAACATTGTTGTAAATATTATCGTTAACATTGTTTTTTTGTTATCATTAACATTTTTTTAAATATTTGGGGGTTCTGATTATATTATAATGTGGCAGGATGATCGTGGAAAAGGGCCAGCCACAGAACATGTAAATGATTATCAATTTCCACTTTCATTTTATGTTGTTTTTATTATTTTCTTATATAATTTTATTGAAATAACATTGTTTTTGTTGAAATTATATGTAGTCAATAGGCCATGTGGATCATGATTCCGCCGATGAGGAGGGGTTTTATTCTTGCACTGATCTGATGGTCTCAATAAAAAAAAAAAATCATTAAATATAACAAGGAACTATTTAGCTTGTTAGATCGTTCAGAACAAACTTCGGACATCAAAGAAAGGATCAAGCTCCTTATGTCCCAACTTAACACATATAAGGTAATAACCATAATTTAATTTTTTGTTTTTGTTTAATGCACTCATATGTTCAATTATGATACTTTTTTCTTTAACTTTTACATTATCTCATGAAAAAACATTTTATTTTTTATAAAGGAATATTTGGAGCCTATTCATCCCAGGGTTGGTAGTAGTGGTGCTACAGAGATGCTACAGAGTCCTGATGCAGGTGTTCATATAGCTACCAGAGCACTATTTACTTCTCCATCTTCCAAACCTCATTTAGATAGGAGCCATGGCATGCACCGATAGACATCCACACCTCGATCAGAGTCTAGAGAGGGTGGAAGAGATGAGGGTCATGGTGATGTGGTTGATATGGATGCATTTCCTGGAGCTAGACATGCGACAAGCATGGGGACCCTTCCATGCACATTTTTGGTCGATGATAATGGACTTCCATTAAAACAATCAAGACTCCCAAGTAGTTTTAATTCATATTTTAATCATTTAATGTTGTCCTCATATAGAAATCGTCTAGATTATTAATTTTAAATTAATGATCATATCTTTTTGTGTGTAGAAAATGGAATTTTTATAGGCACGTAGAGAGCAAGGCCTTGTCTATTTTGGGGGCAACATTACACATGAGGTGGAATTGTAAGAATTCCAACCTCAAAAAGGAACTTATGGATTATCTTGAAGGCCTCTTTGGTGTAGACACGTTCAATACAAAAGCGGTCACGTCTGCAGCCAGTGAATATTTAAAATATACCTGGGATGTTTATAGATGAAGCTTGGCAAGAAATCCTAAGTATCAGCGTCCTCCCTCAATTCTAGAGAGAGAGAGTGGAAGGCGATCATTGATGATGCAAAAGAGAATATTTTAAGAAAATCAGGAGAACAAATAACTGGTACACCAAGGTAAATAACAATTTTTTGAATTCAATACTAGATTTATGTTTCTTTAGATCTAAATAAAAGTGTGGTTATATATAACATACTTGAAAATTTTGATGATAGTTTTCCTGACACTTCGAAGGCAACAGAAGAAAGGATTGCAAAACATGGCCAACACAAGCTAGGCTCAGGTGGCTACTTGAAATTATAGTCACAAATCATAAGTACCCAAACATATTAAGAATATTAATTGTATCACCTTACAACTTTAAGGTAATTGTAGCCAGAAACATTAAAAAACCATACCCTTATGCAATGCAGGGTGACGACTTCAGAACTGGAACCATGGAGGAAGACCTCCAACTTGGTTACAACTATGGTTATAAAGCCATGGTTGATCGAAGGAAAAGCATGGGTCAGACCCCAAGATCCAATTTGTTGGATAATGTTAATAAAAATCAGTCCACATTAACCTTTCATTACTTATAAAGTATGTAAATGTTTGATATCGTTCATAATTTAATGTCTTACTTTGTTTTAATCAGGGGAGTAGCACTATCAACCCTACCATTAGTACTGAAAAACAAAGCATTGATAGTGAAACACAGCCAGAAGATCATGGTTCTCCCCAGTAGCCACATCCCAGTGAGGTGTAGCCCCAAGATGCTCCTATGAATGAGGCCCACGACGGTAAAATGTCTATATATTAATCATATACTTAATAATTTTGTACTTATAAATTTTGACTTTTCAATGGCAGAGAATGTCATAGATGATCATCCTTGACCTGAAGATCAGGTGAACATGCTGACAACCATTCCAATGGTGTTGACTAGAGGACCAGGTAAATAATTACATTGCAGAGCTTTTTTTTAATATTAATGAACTACTTCAATTATATTTACAAATTGGTCATATAACTTCAATATTTTTTATTTTTTTAGGTGATGGCCCCTCACAGTAGCATCCATGCCGTGGGTATGAGACCAAATGTACTCAGCGTGAAAGGAATGAAACATCATCTACTAAAGAGCACCCAGTAAACCAAGACATGGACATTGATGATTTGCTTAAGCATTGGAAAGCAAAAAAGAAGACTAAAAGAAATTCATGATGTCATGTAATAATTTTATAAGACAGTTAGATGTACATTATATAGATAATAATATACACAAGGCTATTTCTATGGCTTGTATATATCTGTGAATGTAATTTTGTTATACACTTAATGATAATTTCAGCTTCTCTTAATGATGCAACTTCCAAAATCTTGTGACATGATATATGCAACTTTGAAAGTCTTGTGACATGTTTCATTGTGTCTCACATGACAAAGAGAATTACCATTATTTTCATTGTGCCTTTTCATTGTGTCATGGACATGGTGTTTTATGTTTAAGAAGAGATCTTAGTGACTGTCAGCCCACTTTAGAGTTCCAAAATAAATTTTAGAACCTATCTCCGATCTAGAGGTGAAGATGGCAATAACATACAAGACGTTTTCATTATATGCATCCAGTTAGCATAGTTTGTGGATATGTCAACCTTTGATAACAAATTTCTTAAACTTTATGTAATGAAGCAGGCATCCTTTTTTTACAATGTGAAATATGGAACAAAGAGGTATATGAAGGAATTTTTGCATAGGAGGGTAATAACCTTATTGGATTTGTGTAGGAAGAAAAATGTCCCATTGTCTATTCCATGGAAAATATTGCACTGACATATTAAGATGGTAGTAAGGAAGAATTTGGAGGGGGAGTGGTCCATAGAAATTCTAGTGTTCTGTATTCCTATTTATAGGTGGAAAGGGGGAAATATGATCATTGGGAATTGAAAATGTATTTAGAAAAGAACTAGTATTCGAGTAATAATCAGGGTTTCATTTTGGGAAAGCTTAATTACATGTGACCAAATCAGTGAAAAGCACGAAACTATAAGTTGTAGTTCTTACTTAATTTTGTGTAGATTTTCTTGGTGTTGCTAGTATGTTGTGGACATCAATATAATTTCTTTATTTCTTAGTATCAAGCATTAGGGACATTATTGTTCAGTGATTTGGTGTATTAGGAGCATTAATGCACCCATACCTAAAGAAGATCATCAATGCACCTACACCGTATAGGAGAATTGGTTCACCCATACCAAATAGGATAAACAATATACCAATATAGAAGCGAAGCACTGATGTATTTTTGGGCTATTATCACTCTAGTGCACATGGGTCATGGAGCACAAATTTTTTGGAACCAAAGTGGAGCATTACTGTATTTTGTGTTTTTTTACACTTGTGTGCACATTGGTATAGAAGCATCGGTGCACCTAGACCAATGTGGATCATCAATGTGTCTTGACCAATGTTTAGAACTGATGTATTTTTGACATGTTGTTGCTCCAATGCACTGGTAGCCATGGATCACCAATGCTTTATATATTAAAGGGCACCGATAAAACATAATAATTTAGCTGCATCAATAAAAAAAAATTATGCCAAAACATCTGGTTGCATGTCTTTGCTAGAAACCTAGTGCATAATAGTTTAGGTGTATCAATAAAAAAAATTCTGCGAAAACCTCTGGTTTCCTACCTTTGCTAGAAACTCGCACTAAAAATGGAGCAGGGAGAAGTGGTTCCACAGAAACATCCACTAATTGGTGTTTTCCTTGTAATTATTTTAACTTTTATGTTATTCATGCAGAGCATTATTCTAATGAAGTAATCTACAATATATAAGGTTTCAAAGGGATAACTTAATTGGTTGTCCTCGTCAATATTGTTGGAAATTTGGTTAGTTTTATGCCAATAGGTACTTAGTTCAAATCCTCTAGATTAAGTGCACTAGTCTATACTGATGGGTTTACTAGAGATGTCATCCACAAATGTATGGAAGCATCACTTGGGCTTCCCAACATCGACCTACAATATTTACACCTAATCTAGAAGGATTTTACCAGACATGAACCCATGACCTCTCAACAAGTTGTGCCTTGAGACTATTCAGTACAAACAAATCAAATCAACTCATTAATCTATATATAAATATATAATGAACAAAAATATATATCTAAAATGAAAATTGGAAAAACTATCAATTGAAATAGATGCAATTTTGAACTTAGTGGTAGTGAGTTTATTGGTCCAAATGCAATATTTGAAAGAAAGTTCACACTCCTTGAAGTTGATAATAAAATTAAAATAAGGCAATAATTAAGGGATGCCTTTGCACCCTCAATGGATCGGATACCCTCGATTGGAGTTTTATATTTGAAATTTACCAAACAAAGGGTCAAAAATATATTCATGGTTGATTGTTTCTAGTTAAGCGTCATTTCAACTTATACTACTCATTGCTAATCATTGTAAGTGTGGTTGTGGATTCATTGATATTCTTGGAATTATGTAACCAAGCCTCCTCGTGTTAAATATGTTAGTTTAGTTATATACAAGGGTATGTTAAATATGATAGTTTAGTGTGATATACATGGGTTGGACAATCTAGTTCTATTTTTGTTAACAATTTTTTTAGATCTTAGTTATCTATTTTTTATTGTATTTCTATTATAATGGATTGAATCATTATGATTTTATTAATTTTCATTTCCTCATATATCATAAGTTGATTGAAATATATACTCAACCATGTGTCCCATGAACCTTCCTAGGAGTTTAGATTGGTTCATATCAAAGAGAATATTTTATTTTCCCTTTTCTATTATGTTTTCTTTAGCCTATGGATGATTTATACCTTATGTTAGCTTGAAAGTGCTTGACATATTTAAAATTAAAAGGTGATTGCCTTTGTTTACCTTCGACAACATTTCCATGCACTGACTCAACTACATCATGGGAGAAGTGAATCTACCTTGTTCCACCATGGTATATGTGAAAAACATGGTAGAATAAGAGACATGAAGGCATAGGGATGACATGTATGACCATTGTTTCAAATTTATGAGAATAATCATGCTTGTAGGAAGCAATCATCAAAATGTGAAACCTAGAGTTGATGCACCATTCAATGGGAGGGGTTTGTTTAAGTTTAAAGTAAGTATTGGAATTCCACTATTTGAAGGTGACATAGATTTAATTACTTTGGGTGAGTGTATCCAACAAATGGAGCACTATTTTTCTATGAAAAAATCTTCTATTGAGAATAAACTTTCATTTATTACCCTCAACTTCACCTCAAATCCACTTTGTTGATGGTAATCCTTTACTTAGAAGAGGAAGGAAGTGGGTGAGATTGTGACCATGTAAGAAGGACTAAAAAAACCATGAAGGGGAATTTTCATCCCATGGGAACGCCTATTGGACATATGCCATGTTGAGTATATGTAGTGGTAGTAGTTGCACCAAAAGAAAAGCCACTAGGTTCCTAACTACATTGTAGAGTTTAAAGTGACACTGCATCGATGTAATATACTGAAAAATATTGTCTTTTTGACCACCAATATGCATGAATATGCTTATTTTTTCACCATGAAGTTAAAGGAGAATTTGAAGAGTCACATTGGTAGAGGGAAAAAACAACATAAGCCAATGAGCTAGAAAATTTCCCAACTCAAAGCCTATTGGTGACGAGGAGATAAATAAAGGGAAGTTCAATTGGAACTCAAATTAGTAGATGTAGAGATTCCAATCCTCCAGTAGTTCCAATAAGCCTTCTCATCTAATAAAGTCATGTGAACATCACACCACAAAGTCCCATTCCAATTAATAATGTAGGTTGCAAAGATGGTGATGTATAAATGGCAAGCTATCATCACTGATCCATAGCCTCAAAATTGTCTAGCAAGAAACAATTGTGTCCCTTTGATAGTGCCATAGAAAAATTCCATTGACACAACTCAATAAGAAATAATAGCAAAGACAATTCAACAATTGTGTATTACTACTCCAAATGAGGAAGAAGAGAGATAGGATAATGTTTACACCAATCTATGATTGAATCATGAAACTATGTCTAGATTATCATTGATAGTGGGAGTGTGAAGAACATTATTTATGCTGATGCACTGAAGATATTGAGACTAAACATCAATAATCACCCACAATGTCCTTGCCTTCTTAGATGGAAGGGAGTGATTTTCAAGAAATAATGCTTTGTTTTGTACAAAATTCAATGTTGTAATATGAATTCCTATGTGATATTGCATTGATGGAAGTATGAAAAGTTATTCTTAGTTAACCATGTCTTCGGGATTGGCATCAAATCTAATATATTCCAAAAACTACAAATTATCTCTTCTAAGAAATCTTGGAAGATCATTACACATTCACAAAAGTTTTGTGTTATCACTATTAGGGATGTGAGAGAACCATGTGCATTTGGTAGATGTGTGTTTTCAACAAGAAAGGGATGAGATGTTGGGAAACAATAGTTCCAATGATTAGATGCAACCCTGAAATAGTGTTAAGTACCTATACCAGATCTGCAAATATACTTCAATAATACCAAGAATAAACCATAAACCATTCATCATAACCATGAACACAAGAAATAGAGAAAACCCTTGATGTAGGGTAACACCATATATTAATCCTTATGGAAGGATAAAACTCCTCAAGCAATCCTTGCTTGTACAATCACAATATTCTTCACTATGTTTCATTACATTGCCTAGACTTCTTTATATAGCTCTCCCTATCTTCTAGGAACCTTCTAGAGAGCCTTCTCACATTTATTACATCCAACTACCATAGTGGTCCTTTATTAATATAGTGGACCTAGTCCACCTTACATTGAATTACCACATTCCCATATATTAAATGACTTCCACTAATAACACATAACTACATTCTCATTCGGTACCTCCCTAGGTACCCCATATTACCTCCCTAGGTATACCACATTCCATCCCCCTTCACATGTTTCGTCCTCGAAACATTAGAATAAACCATACAATATGACCGGCTAAGCAATGTAGCCAACTGGTACCAAGTACGACCATCCATCCATCCCAATGGAAGTCGAACGTGATGTCTATCTGCTACCTTTGCACCCTTATCTTTCTCTGCATCATGTCGCGGTTGCCATGGGATTGTTTCTATAGCTTGAGCTCTTCCCATAGTGTTGGTTGTCTTCCATGCACCTCTTGATCGGTTTCTTGTCTGGTGCCCTGCTGGTGCATGCATGTGTTGATGCACATGCCCTTGCCTTGATGACTTTTGCATCTCTATATGATGTGGATGGCGATATAAAACAACTGTAGGAATTTGTTCTTTTTTCTTCAAATCTGCGACACTTTGTGCCTTTGAGTCGATGACCTCCTTAACTTCCTGATTATGTCCTTCTTGTAGTTTTGCTTCATCTCCTTCTGTAGACTCTGCCTCTAATTCAACTTCATACTGAGCAATAACTTCTTTGCTATCTTCCACGGATCCATCTTTCTTAATAAGAGACACATCCTGCAATGTGATTTTCTTTTTCTTGTACCACAACTTTAAAAACTTCTTTTTCACATTAATATTAATGGTACCCACTGATTCTATCCAAGGATATCCCAAAACAATATCCACTTCATCCATATTCATAGCATAGAAATCTGAATGCAACATATATTTATGCATGGTAATCTTCAAATCTTTAAAAATTTGAACATTTTCACCCTCAACATCTGTGCTTTGAATATTCTTTATTGGAACTTGCAATCTATTAACCAACTGAACATTGATAAAATTATGCATACAACTAGGGTTAATAGAAACAATGATATTTTCTTTATGAATACAACCAGGAACCTGTAATATAGATTTTTCACATGAAAACAAACTCTTGGTTCTCTCTTTATCCTTATTTTCTCCATGAGACCACTTGTCTAACAATATTTTTTCAATTTCTCCATTGGAGAGTCTCATCATCTCCTTATAATCAAGTGATTTCCACCAAATTGCAGCATCACCTTGCAATTTGAAACCTACCCAATGGGGCCAGATATCTCTCCATGCTGATTTTATTTCTTTAATGAATGATTCAATACTAGGGACATCATCTTTCCCTGTAAAATACATCTTGCTATGAAAAAACCCAAAAAAATAGATCAATAAGTTACGGCAAAAAATCGCGGCTGTTTTCGGAAAAACCCTGAAAAACTGCAGAATTTAAAATGCTCATAACTTTACTTCCCGAACTCCGTTTCGGCTGATTTTTTTTTTGAAATTGGGTATTTTTCCGAGAGTAATTCAAATACCCAATTTTTTTTTCCAAATTTAGCTTGTAAAACTTTAAATATGAGCCTTAAGTGCGCCGCCCTCTTTTTCTTCCCTAGAAAAAAATTTCTGCAAAAAGATAAAACAAATCTTCCCTTCTTTGGCCAAGGAAAGTGCTCTGATACCACTTGTTAAGTACCAATACTAGATTTGAAGATATAATCAACACAATTAATGAATACACAATAGATCCATAAGCAAGATAGAAGAAACCACACTTTATTATTACCAAACCCTTGAGGTAGGGCAACACCATACAATGGATCCTATTATGGAAGAGATCCTCTCCTGTTCACTTGCCTCTTCGAGGGGGCATCCTCCTATTGAGCTTCAGCTCCAAACACAATACTTTTCTTCATGTCTCATTACATTGCTTAAACCCCTTTATATAGTGCTACCATCACCTAAGAACATTCTAGAGGAGGAATCTTCTAGAAGTAGAACCTTCTAAGAAGTCTTCTTACATTTATTATATCTAACTACCATAGTGGGCCTTATTTAATAATATAGTGGACCTAGTCCATCTTACATTGAATGACCTCCACTATTATCACTATGGGCCCTCTAGGCCCCCCCACTACCTCTCTAGCTACCTTACATTCCATCCCCCTTATGAAAGCGTTGTCCTCAAGGCTTGATGTACAACCATATACCAGGGTCCCATGGATAATTGTGGACCGTAATACTGAAGAAGACTGAAGGACCAAAGTCCCATGTAGAAAGGAAATCCACCATGCTGAAGTAGTCTAACCACCATTGTAAGCCCGGGTCCCATGTCCAAGTGCTCATGTGAACTCCCTGTAAAAGATTTTGGAACCCAAAAACTAACTCCAAATGATGCTCCAAATACTGACACCTATCATGTGGATCCAAATAAGAAGATCCATCCACATAGTTGAAAAGGGTCATAGCAGAATCTGGAAGGAATAATACCACTGTAGAATATGCAGATTGAACGCTGGTAACTAGCTCCTGATCTGGGACATTGATGTTCTCTACATGAGGTGGAGTAGAGTCATCAAATAAAATATGGAAGTGGTTGTCATCCCAGAAATGACAACTATCCATATACCAATCATCACAATCGTCCTCAAAATCATATCAAGCATATCTTTCTTGATTATATTCATTCATGAGGCCCTGCATAAGAAATCTCTCCTGCATTTCATTCAATGAATCTTGAATACTATGAAAACTATCATTGAGGCCATATGTGAGGCTGGCTGTGAGGCTATGTGTGAGGCTGTTTGTGAGGCCATGTGCAAATGCATCCAATCTGTCCTCCAATTGGGCTTTGAATGATTCAAGAATTTCTTTCAAGGTTTGAGAAGAAATAGCCATCTGAGCACCCTATGAACTCTTTGGTCCTGTAGCTGTCACGGAAAAACTCAAAAAATAAACACAAGAAGTTTCGGCAGAAAATCGCGGCTTTTTCTGGAAAAACCCTAAAAAATTGCTGAACTTAAAATGCTCATAACTTCACTTCCCGGACTCCGTTTCGGCTGATTTTTTTTTTGAAATTGGGTGAAATTGTGAGAAGAACTCAGATATGTAATTTATTTGGGCAAAGTTGGCCTCCAAATGCTACATAAATAAAAATAAATCGCGCCGCCGTCCGCAGAAAAAACCCTGAAAATTGCAGATTTTAAAACCTCAATATCTTGACCTTCCAGACTCCGTTTCGGACGATTTTTTTTTTTAACTTGGGTGTTTTTCTGAGAGGAACTCAGATCTACAACATTTTTCTATAAATTTTGCATATAAATATACTGAAAATGTCTGGAATGTCGCGGCCCTCTTTTTTCTTCTCCGAAAAAAAAAAAATCTGCAAAAATAAAAAATAGTTGCCCACAACTCCGGCCCTGGAAAGTGCTCTGATACCACTTGTTAAGTACCTATACCAGATCTGCAAATATACTTCAATAATACTAAGAATAAACCATAAACCATTCATCATAACCATGAACACAAGAAATAGAGAAAACCCTTGAGGTAGGGTAACACCATATATTAATCCTTATGGAAGGATAAAACTCCTCAAGCAATCCTTGCTTGTACAATCACAATATTCTTCACTATGTTTCATTACATTGCCTAGACTTCTTTATATATCTCTCTCTATCTTCTAGGAACCTTCTAGAGAGTCTTCTCACATTTATTACATCCAACTACCATAGTGGGCCTTTATTAATATAGTGGACCTAGTCCAC
Source organism: Picea mariana (assembly GCA_032191745.1). NCBI lineage: Eukaryota > Viridiplantae > Streptophyta > Pinopsida > Pinales > Pinaceae > Picea > Picea mariana. The sequence goes on along the minus strand of JASDQU010440003.1, from coordinate 96,325 downwards.
CTTACATTGAATTACCACATTCTCATATATTAAATGACTTCCACTAATAACACATAACTACATTCTCATTCGGTACCTCCCTAGGTACCCCATATTACCTCCCTAGGTATACCACAAATAGTGTAGTAATGTATTCATAGATCCACAAGGAGTACCATTGCATTGTGTGGTACACCATTAGATTTATTTGGCAGTATGATCACCACTATAAAATGGGCCATTTTATGACAAATATATATGGAAGAATGATGTGATATGATGATAGATTCAAGAACTCATTGAGGTTAAAAGGATTTGACTGAGTTCTTAACCTTGTGGCTATCCCATAGTCTTGGTGCCTATGAAAGATGACACGTGGCATTTATCTATAGACTACAGAGCATTGTATAAGATAGCAGTAAAAAAATGATATCCTTTTCCGATAATTAATGACCTTTTGGATCAACTTTGAGGAACTCAATTCTTCTCTAAGATTGATCTCAAGATAGTCTATCATCATGTTCAAATATACTTAGAAGATCTATGAAATATTGTTTTTAAATCCCAAGAAGAAGTGTTTGAGTGGTTAGTGATGTATTTTTTTACTAAATATGCTACAACATTCATGTGATTAATGAATGGTGAGATCTAACCATCCTTGAATGAACTCATGATGGTGTAACTTGATGAAATATTGATTTTCAACAAATCATGAGATGAGCATATTCAACATTAGTACTAGGTGTTGCACACTCTTTGTTGTATAAGTTGTAGGTAAACCTTTCCAAGTGTTTGTTTGCAATGCCATCCATTGGTTACATTGGGTTTGAAATTGTCCAGGAAGGAATCCGAGTTTATTTTGATAAGTTGGTAGTGATTATCTATTGGTCTATGCTAAATAATATCATAGAACTTCAAATTTTGTTGGTATTGGTTAATTTCTATAGACCCTCTGTTCCAAGATTCTCACACTTGACCTAACAATTTATCTAAATCTTAAGAGGGAATTTGAGGAAACAAGGCTTCATCATCTAGATCAAGGTGAAACAATGAGCTTTTGAAGAAGTGAAGAGGTCAAAGCTATGCAGTGCACCTATTCTTACACTACTATATATAGATCATCTTTTTGATATATAAGATGATGCATATGACTATGGGATGGGTCTTGATATCACACAACCATAACATTCCACTGCATTTTAATTAGGGACATTCAATGACATATTCCACAACTGTTAAAATTATGATAGAGAGATGTACTCCATTGTTTAAGTAGTTCACTAGTGGAGACACTATGTGTAGGGAAAATAGTTCATGATTCATTCTAACCATAAACCACTTTAGTTCCTACACACCTAGAGAAAACTTGAGAACACACCACATATGAAATAGACTTTTTGATACCAATTCCAATTGGTTATCAAACATTTACATTGAAGAGATAACAAGGTAGACTATTATTTGAGTCGAACACCAATAGCATTGGCATTAGTTCTTGACACAAAAGGGTGTAATACAAAAAATTGTCCAGAGTTCTACAATACACACAAATTTTGCAAAATTTTATGCAATCACTCAACAAGGATGATACACTACCTCCATAGGCCTTATTATCAATTTTATTTGTTTTCATTTTCATAATGATCCTCTCTATTGACTTGATAAGATGTGTGCACTTGCAAGTGAATCTAGGCATTTCTTGATTTGGTAATCACATTTCTTAAATTTGGTTGGACATTTTATCATATCAGAGATAGCTGCCACTTTACAATGATAATTTTATTGGCCACGTATGATACATGATGTTGAGAACCACCTGAAATTTTGTGTTGCGATAAATCACCATTTAGGTACGTATGATCCTTTGATTGTGTCCTTTAGACCTTAGGAATCTATTAGTGTAATTTTATGGTTTACTAATGGCTAAATTTTAACATGACCGCATATTTTTTGGTTTCAATTGACTCTCTAAAATTGCCATCATGGTTCATTGTAAGAAGGAGAATGCAACCTTTGATGTTGCTTCTTTTTCTTCATTTTTGTTTGTATAATTTGGGATTTCCCTCCTCTATAGTTTTAACCCATGAATCTATGTTTATTGTCCATTTTTGGTATGCCTAGTGGACTATGCATGACACAATGGCTAATGTCTTCCACAAATTTCCACCCTTAGATTGATGGTCAAATTGAAGTTGTCAATTGAACCTTAGTACACTTGTTTCATAGATTGATATAGATGGGTATCGGTGGCTGCCCACCTTTCCATCTGGCTCAAAACAGATTTCTGGCATTTCTGGTAATTTACTATTTTTAGCAGTTTTTTTTCGGGTCCTAAACTTCTAGGGCCATTTTGAGGCCCTAAACGATGTTTTTTTTTGGTATGTTTATCTTGCAAAATAGCATCTACGATGCTATTTTGTATTGAGCGTTGTAGGCCTCTGATAGATCTTTCCAACGAGCTATTGTGTGCCCTAAACGAAGATCGTATGCAATAGTTATGACTTTGGGAAGTTGATGGACTAACTTACCCAAACAGGGCCCACTTGACTTTTGGCGTTTCATCTTCTAGGGTTAGGTTTTTGGTTTCTACCTTCTTGCTTTTGATAAATAAGGCCCTTTGGCCTCCTTTTGTAATGAGATTGGTCACGGATGAGCGTAACCTCCACATCTCTTATCAGGGATATGCTACCACCATTCTAGCTATGTATTGTTCAACAGTTTTACAGTTTCTCTATTTCATTAATTAATAGAAGTGTGTGTTTACTGTATCACTATGTTCTCTGCAATACTATTGTGCCCACTCTGTTATTTTCTTCTTAAATTATGTTCCTGCATAAATCTGGATCAGTGGTATCAGAGCAGACTGCTCTTTTGTCATTTTTTCATGCATGTCACCAACGAGGTCAAGATATAAGGAGTTGGGTCTTGAATTAGTTCAGCTCGAGAGAGAAACCCCTCTCTGGTGCAAAAAAATGCCCATGGCGGAGGAAAAAGGAGATGACAGAGTAGGAGATCCTATCAATATGTTGCTCGAGGAGGCTCTCGCGCAACAGTGGAATGAGATGATGGACAATTTTGCACAAATTCTTCGACGGTTGTTGACCGCTACGAAAGGAACCTCAACCAACAATCAGTTTGGAGGACCGAGCCCTTTCAAGGTACAAGTTAATTTTGATATTCCCTTATTTGAAGGAAAAATATATGCAGATGCTCTGTAAAAATGGTTGAATCAGATTGAGGGTTACTTCTCGGTCCATAACTTTTCCAACAGAGAAAAGATTACATTTGCACTTCTTAAGGCAGTCCCCCATGTCAAGGATTGGTGGAAAACCCTCTGCAAACAGAAAGCAGAAAAAGAGGGTAATGAACCCACATTGTTTGGGACAGAACCCACATGGGCATCCTTCGTTGATGCCCTCAAGGAGCAATACTTCCCTGTGGGGAACTATGACGACTAGTACAAAAAATGGGCAACTCTGTGACAAGAAAGGGACCAAGCAGTGACAGATTACACGAACAACTTCCATACCCTGTGCACGAAGCTCGGCATCAAAGACTTCGAGTGGCACCTGGTTCTGAAATATTGCAGTGGCATGCATCGGTACATCCGTATCGAGATGGAATTCCTAGACATCTTGTCATTGAGTGTCGCCTACTGGTATGCTGTGAAAATCAAGCAAAACTTTAAGAAAAAGAACAAGCGGGAGTTCAATTCGACAAACCAGATGCAGGGTAAGGGAAACCCTAGTTCACAGAACAAAGTACATAGCAAAGATATCCAACCCTCGGACAACTAGCCTAAGCCACAGGCGAAGAAGGGTAACTGGAAGACAAAGAAAGACACTGGAAAATGGTGTGAACTCCATAAGGGTCCCACACACAACACTGATGAGTGTCGTGAGAAACAATCACTGCTTACCGAGATGAAAGCACTCAAGTCAGATCCAGGATCTGAATCAGAATCAGAGATAGATCATGGAAGGAAGATCATTGAAGCAGAACCCAACGTCACCATTGCCACCACAAATATCTAGCCCGATGATCCATAGGAGACAGAAGAAGGGGAGCACCCCTTCCACTCGCAAATGTGGGTACAAGGGAAGCCATTACATTTCATTGTTGATGGTGGAAGCCAGAAGAACCTGATTTCAGTAGAGGTCGTCAAGTGGCTGAACCTGACAACATTGTCGCATCCGCAACCATACAACATTGGGTGGCTCACTCCAGGGAGAGACATCTGCGTTAGCCAGCAGTGTCGCCTACCGTACAGCATCAAACCCTTCAAAGATGAGGTAATGTGTGATGTTGCTCCACTTGAAGTTTCTGATGTTCTTTTAGGTCAACCATATATGTGGAAACGCCATGGTGTGTATGAATCCAGGCCTCGTAGTGTCATTGTTACTTTGAGAAAACAACGCTACTGGATACCAGAGGTATTTCCCACTACCACAGTATCTCTCATCACAGCTAAGCAGTGCAAGAAGGTGATTTCCCAGATCGAGAAATTCATCCTCCTGATGATTCATACAGAAAGGAAACGAAAGACTGTGGCCACATCTACCACCTCTACACAGGGTCACTCTGCACAACACAGACAAGTAGACAAGATCATGGAATCATACCAGGACATCTTCACTTCCCCTACCACAGTGTCACTCCATTGTTAGGTCAAGCATTCCATTGACTTGATACCCAGGGCACTTGTGCCGAATAGGCCAGTTTACAGACGTTCCCTCATGGAAAATGAAGAGATCAAGTGCCAGATCAAGGAATTACTCCAAAAGGGGAATATTGGACCAAGCTCCTCACCTTGCAGGAGTCTGATTGTGCTAATACAGAAAAAGGACAGGACTTGGTGACTCTGTATTGATTACAGATATTTAAACAAAATCACAATCCGGAATTGGTATCCTATCCCCTGGATCGATGATCTCCTTGATCAACTAAAGGGTGCCAAGTATTTCAACAAGATTGATCTGAAGTCTAGTTATCACCAGGTCCCAATTGAGGCGACTGATGTCTGGAATACTACCTTCAAGTCTCGGGAAGGCCTTTTCGAGTGGTTGGTCATGCCTTTCAGCTTAACTAATGCTCCGGCAACCTTCATGAGGATGATGGATGATATACTGCGACCATTCACCAATTCTTTTGTGGTCGTCTATCTTGATGATATCCTCATCTTCAGCAGAATGTGCGAAGACCACTTACAGCATATTGAGGAAGTCTTTCGCACCCTGTGACAGCACAAGTTATATGCCAATCTCGAAAAATGCTCATTCGGGATGAAGGAAATTCAATATTTGGGATACATTGTGAATGAACAAGGTGTGCATGTGGATCCGGCCAAGATCCAGGTCATTCGCGACTGGCTGACCCCAAGGACCATTACAGATCTTCGCAGCTTCCTAGGATTGGCCAACTTTTATCGCAGGTTCGTGTTGGGGTTCTCTAACATTGCTTGGGCCCTTATCAACGTGACCAAAGGTGGGGCTAAAGCCAAATTCTTTTGGACCCCTACTCAGCAACAAGAATTTGAGGAACTTCAGTAGAACTTATGTTCAGCGCCCATCCTTACTCTCTCGGATCTGCAACAACCTTTTGAAATTGAGACAGATGCTTTAGATTATGTTGTTGGTGCAGTCCTCACTCAGCATGGCCATCCAGTGGCATATCACAGTGAGACACTTTCAGATACAGTTCGAAAGTACCCCACCTATGACAAGAAAATGTAGTCCATTGTCCAAGCTTGCTGACAATGGAAGAATTACATCTTAGTCAAAGAGACGATTATTCACACTGACCACAAGCCCTTGTAGTTTGTGCAAACACAAGGGAAATTGCAAAATGACCACCACCAAAAGTAGTCCGCATACCTGCAGCAATTTCACTTGAACATAAAATATAAGAAGGGTAGCACCAACCATGTCACTGATTGCCTCAGTCGACCACCTGTGGCCGCACTCACCACAGTGATTAACTCTTGTGGCCATGAAACCTCTGGGTGGTCTCACTTATATGAGAGTGATCCTGAATTTTTGGCCACCTATCGAGCAGTTTGTGAAGACACTCCAGTGACTGATTTTCATCTCCAGGATGGACTATTATGCAACCTAGGCCACCTCTATGTTCCTTCAAGTGAGCGCATGAAGCTGATCTGGGAAGCGCATTACAGTCGGGTCGCAGGGCACTTTGGCACCAAAAAGACAATAACAATGTTGCAGAAGTATTTTTATTGGCCAAAGCTCCGACAAGATGTCAGAAAGTATATCAGATCCTGCACTGCCTATGCCATCGCTAAACCATCTATTAAGAAGCAAGTGTTGTATACCCCTCTTCTTGTTCCCAATGGGCCTTGGGAATCTATCTCCATGGATTACATGTCAGGACTACCTCCAACCAAGCATGGGAATGACTGTGTGTTTGTGGTCATGGATCGCTTCTCTAAATTGGCCATTATGTCTGCCTACAATAAAAGTATCTCTGTCGAAGCCACTACTAAGCTCTTATTTGAATGCATCTGGGTACATTTCGGGCTACCCCATATTATCATTTCAGATCACGACAGCCGGTTCCTCAGCACATTTTGGTCCAGCCTCTGGTCACTTATGGATACCAAGCTCACACAATCGACAGCCTTCCATCCCCAAACTAATGGGCAGACAGAAGTAGTGAATCGCATGATTGTGCATATCCTATAGATGATAATTATAAACACCCCCACACATGGGACGAGAACCTGTCGTATGTTCAATATAGATACAATAGAGCCCTTCACAGCTCTATCGGTCATATCCCTTTTCAAGCATGCACGGGGTTTCAACCATTGCCCCCCATCGATGTAGCTCTGCCCATGGCCTCCACACAGGCAACATCTTGTCGAGCTCAGACTGAGGTTGAGAAAGCCATCAAATTTGTGGAATGGATCCAACACATTCTCCAACAAGTCCATGACATTCTAGAAAAATCCAATGCCAAGTACAAGCAGCATCATGACCAGCATCGGGTGCCACACACATACCAGGTGGGTGATAAGGTTTGGTTGCATTTGCAGAAAGAAAGACTCACGGGACCTCATCGCAAGCTACGCCCACTTCATTATGGGCGATATACTATCACCAAGGCTATCGGGGATAATGCTTTTGAATTAAGCATCCCTCCATTTCTTAGCTTGCACCCTGTATTCAATGTTGAGCTCCTTCGCCCCTATTTTCCACCATTGATGGACACCTCAGAAGTGGCCAAGCAATTGGCACCAACAGAACTCAACCCTGACTATTTGGAGAAGGCAATAGTTGATCAGATCATGGATTCACAGGTCAAGGGCACTCGCTAGCAACGTGTCCAGCTCTATCGAGTCGTGAAGGCTAGGCAGTTCCTGCATCAGAGCAAGTGGCTCACCTGGAGCCAAATTCAGCTGAAATTCCCCCATCTTATCATGTCACTTGACACAATGGGGACCATTTCTTCTTAAGGGGGGAGGAATTATCCATATGGGTATCAGTGGCCGCCCACCTTTCCATCTGGCTCAAAACATTTTTCTGGCATTTCTGGTAATTTACTATTTTTAGCAGGTTTTTTTTCGGGTCCTGAACTTTCGGGGCCATTTTGAGGCCCTAAACGATGTTTTTTTGGGTATGTTTCTCTCACAAAATAGCATCTACGATGATATTTTTTCTCGGGTGTTGTAGGCCTCAGATAGATCTTTCCAACGAGCTATCGTGTGCCCTAAACGGAGATCGTATGCAATAGTTATGACTCTGGGAAGTTGATGGACTAACTTACCCAAACAGGGCCCACTTGACTTTTGGCGTTTCATCTTCTAGGGTTAGGTTTTTGGTTTCTACCTTCCTGCTTTTGATAAATAAGGCCCTTCGGCCTCTTTTTGTAATGAGCTTGGTCATGAATAAGCATAGCCACCACATCTCTTATTAGGGATATGCTACCACCATTCTAGCTATGTATTGTTCAACAGTTTTACAGTTTCTCTATTTCATTAATTAATAGAAGTGTGTGTTTACTGTATCACTATGTTCTCTGCAATACTATTGTGCCCACTCTATTATTTGCTTCTTACATTCCGTTCCTACATAAATCTGGATCATAGATATAACCAATTGTGTACCCTTATACTTGGGATGAAAATCTAACTTTTATTAAATGTCAATAATTGTATACTTCATAGTTCCACTAACCATAGTCCCTTCCATGCTTTCTTTCATTTTCAACCAACTATTCCTATTGATGTTGCACTTCTACCACCATAAACATCCTCCACTTCAAAGATCACAAAAGAATGAGATAGGGCCAATACCTTTATTAAGAAACTTCTTATAATCCATGAGTAGGTTTAGTCTATTTCACAATGCTCGTAGTTAAAATACAAATAGAGACACAATACACATATAATACCTCATATTTCCAATATTGTGACCAAGTTTGGCTTTTTTTTTCTTTTTTTTTTATCTACGTAATACATTTCCTAGGGAAACCAACCAGGAACTTTCCCTCATTATGAGTATTGTACCCAAGGTAAATTTAATTATGTATAAGCTTGAAGCTTTATCATATCCTTACAAGAATCAAACCAAGGTGGGGAGGATAACACTCCATCTCACAACCAGTCGAGCTAGATCCAATTGAGAAAAAACAATTTTTGATTCAATTGCAAAAGAAAAAGTTTAAAGGTTATCATCAAAAGATAAAATCTCTTTAGTATGGTTCTTACTCCATTATAAAGGTAGTATGAAAATGTTCCTTCTAGTTCAACCGTCCACCCTTTTTTGGTATGCATATAGTATTTTATGTTGATCTTCCAAAGACATATTATCCACACATGCTCAAAGTAGAACCAAAGGTTTTAGGACCAAAAAATGTGGACTGAGGCCATATGGTGTCATCCTTTATTGATAAAAGTATTTACCAATAGATCAAGTCTATTTGACATAATGATATACCTTTCTTTAGAGTAGGGCCAAGTAGTGTCCATATTAGGAAAAATGGTTTACAATTGAATAGATGGAAATTCAATTTCCTTAGTTGCATCTTGAAACAAAGTATATATATATATATATATATATATATATATATATATATATATATTCCAAAGAAAAACTCATTGTATTTGATATCTCAGTAGGAAATAAAAATACACATAATCTAGCCTTTTGGCTTAGTTCATCTTCCCTAATACTAACCTAGACATATACATTTCATCCTCCAAAAGAAATCCATATATGATTCGTACATAGCCATACAAAATCAATCTAGACAAAACCTAACATAACTAGAATCGTCTTTAACCTCAAGAAAACATAATTCTATATCTACCCCATGACCTATCAACCAAACATCAAAACATAGACAATTGAGTAGCTTCTAGTCAAGCATTGTCCTTGTATTCACAATCCACAAGGAGCCTTGTAGCATGATGGCTTATTTTGACAACATATTCTATTTTTTATTAAAATCCATGTAGATATGGAAAAATGAGGCCTCCTCGAACATAGATTTTTTCTCCAAGCATAGTGCCATGATTGGCTCCAAGACTGAATATGTAATATTAAATTTTCCATTATCCCAATCCATCAACTTAAAATCTCCAAGAACTTGCAAACACCTAATATTTATTTCAAGTGCCACTTTCATCAACATCTAGAGGGTGTAAAATTCAACCATGTTATTTGCTCCCAGTCCTGCTCCATATTTTAAGGAGAAGAAGTGGTAATGATCTAAAAAGAGTATGACTCCATCCCCACACATTTTTGGAGAGCCTTGACAAGCTCCATAAAATAAGTCCCAAGGCCTTGTGAAATCAATACAAGGCTCATGCAATACCCTTTGGGATTTAATATTAAGATTAATATCAAAATTGATGCCCAAAATAATTTTTTTTTTTTTTTTCTAAATAAATTTTGCTCGTTGCATATCCGACGACAAATTTTATTGATGCGACGATTTTTCTATATAAACAATGAAAATTTTTCATTGCATATGCGAAGACAACTTCTATTGATGCGATGATTTTGCTATATAAACAACGAAAAGTTGTTGTTGCCTATGCGACGACAACATCTATTGATGCAACAATTTTGCTATATAAACAACGGAAAGTTGTTGTTGAATAAGCGATGACAACTTCTATTGATGTGTTGGTTTAGCTACATAAATAACAAAAAGTTGTTGTCAAATAGGCGACGACAACTTCTATTGATGCATCGGTTTAGCTACAGAAAAAACAAAAAGTTGTCGTCGAATAGGTGAGGACAACTTCTATTGATGCGATGGTTTAGCTATATAAACAACGAAAAGTTGTCATCACATATGTGACGACAGCTTCTATTGATGTGTTCCTTTTTCTATAAAATTTGTTGTTGCAATTTAGACAAAAAGTTGGTTTCACATTGTTTGTCTATATTGTCTCTTTTGCGACGTTTGATCAAGTTCGTCGAAAATGCCACATCACATAAACCGATGTTTTAGAGACTGTAGATTCGTCACCATATCAACGACATAACATCGCAATAGCATTGAAAAAACCATTGCAAAATGGCCCAAATATGATAGTGAGTGTTGGCCCTCGACCATGTTTTGAGGAAACCTTTGTCAGTTTTGGACCACTTTTTGGACTTAGACACATTGGTTGAGAAAGGAGCACCCAGGCAGAGCTGAGATCACGGATCTCACTTCTTTTGTGGGCTATGTGGACCAAGTAAGGGGTTCTTTAGGGTTTTTGTAATGGGTTATGAGATGTTGTCCCATGGGGTTTACCGATGATTAGGCCTTGTTGTAAGGGATTGTAAAAGTATAAATAAGTAAAGAATGTATTGTAGAAGAGTAGTGGAAAGTGAATAAGTGAAATTAGTTTAATTGGATTTGTGTAAGGGAATATCTATGTGTAATGATTTATGCTTGATAAAGAGTTACATATGTGCCTTGACCTAGTTTGGAAGGAGGATATGGTTCTCAGTGCATATATCTCTTGTCCTATGCGAAGATTGAATTTGTGGCTTAGTGCATAGGAGTCACTGAATGTAATAGATTGATGAATGATAAAGAAGACAAAGCAGTTGGTGGATGTAGCCCCACAATGGGGTGAACCACGTATATCTTGTGTCTTTGGTTTTCTTTGTGTTGTGTTTTTTATGTTATGAATCTTCTCAGTTCTTTGATATTTATGTATGATAGATATATCTATTGATGTTTAGTGCTTTAATTGTGTTAAAGATAAATGAATGTTATATCTAACTCAGTGCTATGTGATAAGAAGTTGACTGATTAATATTTATTACTACTACGTCAATCTATCTTTGGGTATGTTCTACGATGTTACTAAGGTTAGGAAACTAATGCATATCACCTTTTAAGTGTTAATAGAATACCTTGTGAATTGTTGTTATCAAACATCTGTGTCCCATCTTGGTTACAGACACCTGCGTCCTGTAACCCCCCCTTCTTCTACCTCGGGTGAGACTTCACCTGCTTCATAGGTGTTGCCAAAAGGATCGGTAGTTAGGGTTTTTTTGGTGCATTATTGAGCATTGAACCCTAGGTCTACCCATGTGCCAACAAATAGTTATGTTGTCGGAACCTGAAACTGTGATTGTTGGGAACTGAAGTAAAGAAAAGAGAAACTATGTGCATAGATCTATTGTTGAAGTGTGTCGTACTGTAATTTACTTGTGAAGCTTTGTGATAAGAATGAAATCCAATTTGAAGAAAAGAGGTAAATCTTTGTGCTTTTACAAGAGTAAGATAAGTGAAAACTTTTTCTTAAAAAGCATGAATTTAAGTATGTTTAATAGACTATGTCCTAGTCCGAAGGCTAGGGTGTAGTTGGAAGAAAGAGTTGATATGAGAAAATTTAATAGAAATGAAGAAAGATATGTTATTCCTATGCATAGAAATCATTTTTGGACTAACAAGTGGATGTAGAAACCTAGAAATAATTTTTGTAGATTGCAGGTCTAGCACTGCGATCCTAGTGCACAGTACAAAAGAGGTTGGGAAACATACAAGAGAAAAATAGGATTGGCATTGTGTTATAAATGCAAAAGACCGGGACATCTTGATAAGGAATTCCCCGGTGCAGGTCCTATTTGTATTTGTTGTAAGATTATTGGTCATGAAGTTGAGGAATATCCAAGGATGTGTTAATCCCTAATATTGGCTCATTACCCCTTAATTGGGGCATATTATATTAGTAATTTTATTTTATTTATGTCGACTTTAGGCCATTAGTTGTAATTATACCTCCTAGTCTCCTATATATACCAAGGAGACATTTTCATTTTGAATCATCTTGTACTTGAACATTTAAGTGGGGTAAAAGGAGGTTTCCCCCTCGAAGAGGCTTATTATCTGAAATTATCTCTTTTTCAAGGCATTGAGTACTTTTCCTGAGGTTTTTCTATGCTATATTGATGTTTGGTTCTTAACATATGGTATCAGAGCTCAAGGTCTTGGGGTTTCGCTGCTACATCTGAGACACGATGGAATTTTTGCTATAACTTTTTTTCTGCAACGTTTCAGAAGGAACTACTTGAAGGATATTTAGTAGACAGATCAAGGTACGTTGGGTTAAAAATTCCGCTCCTAAGGCCTTATACTTTCGGAGATACAGCTTATACAATATAGGATTCTAGACTCATCCTCAAATGAGTCATTACGAAATTTTGCTATAAATTTTTTTATGTAATGTTTCAGACCCTAAACTCTAGAGGAAATTTACAGAAATTACTAAGGTATATATTTTAAACATTTTAGATTCTAGGTCATCTTAAAATTGTAGATACACCTTGTGTAAGATAGGGTATCTGACTAGTCCTATTGACTAGTCTCAAGAAGGTGTTCCAGGTAAAACAAACATAACTTCTCGCTAGAGTATCCAAATTGAGTGGGACTGGTTTCATTGGATCTTGGACAATCTGTAGTATTTTGGGTAAGAGTTTCATAATTTGATATCAATTATTTTGTGTGGGGCATGCTATACAATTGATATCTTCTGGAAAGGCCAAAAATCGGCAAGCTGTGAGGAAGTTACCATAAATTCCACTTGGCACATCCAATTTTGACCAAACCTATGGCATTATAGAGAATAAATATCAAATAACTAAGTAAAATAAAGTTTCATACCTAGAAGGGCCAAAAATTGGGAGATAGAATAGAATAAATATTGTCTAGCAGAACCACCTCAAAATCAAGATTCAAAAGTGATACTTGGCCAACATGCCACCAAAAAAGGGACCTTCTACACCAAATAAGCCTCCAGAAAATCCTAATTGGACTTTTGATGAAGGTGAAGAAATGTGTAGTGACATAAATAAACTACAAAAGAAGATGGATTCAATGGAAGCTAAGTGGGATACTAAGATGGATTCAATGGAAGCTAAGTTGGATACTAAGATGGATTCAATGGAAGCTAAGATCATGGAAGTACTGAAAAATTTTGTAACAGAGAAGACACCCGAAAGTGAAAATGCATCTAATGAAATTCATGATGAGGACACAAGGAAGGTGAATCAAGAATGGAGAAACTCCAACTTTGGTTTGAAGACCAACCACGTTCCTAAGATTGATATGAGGAAGTTTGATGGCAAGGACCCAATCACATGGATACTTCAGATGGAGCAATTCTTTGATCTCCATAATGTGCCACATACACAAAAGGTACAAATTGCTTCTTTATATTTAGAACCTAATCAATTTGTTTGGTATCGATGGATTTTTTCTTGCAAATCACTCGTCACTTGGACAATTTTCACAGAAGAAATGATAGCACACTATGAGGATACAAGGAGTAATACCTTCTTTAGCCAATTGATAAATCTCAAGAAAAAGGGTTCTGTTACCGAGCACATTGAGAACTTCCAAAGATTGAATATAAAGGTAACCGATATTCCATATGAGCACTTGATTGATGTATTCATAGGAACTTTAAAGGATAACATTCAACATGAGGTTCGCCTTTGGGAACCCAAATCATTGGAGAATGCATTTAAGGTGGAAAG